>JADMLD010000011.1:0-93359 GCA_017589585.1 Phylloscopus whistleri
AAAGGACCATGGTGCCACTGTGGGGCCTCGTGGAACCAAAGGGGCCATTCTGACCCAGCAAGGCCTTGTAGAAGCAAGGAGGCCATTGTGACACTGCTGAACCTCACAGAACCAAAGTGACCATGTTATACTGTAAGACCTCCTGGAACCAAGGGTCCATGATGCCACTGCAGAAGCAAGGAGACTGTTGTTAGCAGTAGAAAGCTCATGAAACCAGAACTCCATTGTGACACACAGCAAGTCTCATGGAACCAAGGGTCCATTGCAACTCTGTGTGGCCTCATGGAACCATGAGCCACTATGAAACAGTGTGGTCACATGGAGCCAAGGGCCATTGTGACTGAGGAATCTCATGGAACCAAGAGTCCCTTGTGACACTGAGTGAGGCCCTGTGGAACCAAGGGGACCACAGTTACATTGCAGGGTCTCATGGGACAATGGAGACTATTCTGACACTTTGGGACACACTGGACCAAGGAGCCATTAGAACATGGCAGGGCCTCATGGAATCAAGGGGGCTGCAGTGAACACTGTGGGTGTCCATGGGATGAAGTGTCCATTCTGACACCGTGGAACCAAGGATACCATTGTGACACTATGGGGCATCATGGAACCAAAGGTCCATTGTGATATTGTGGGACTCTCATGGAATCCTGGAGACCATGATGAAACTTTGAGGCCTCATTAAACCAAGGGCTCTGCCAGACCTTGTGGAGCTAAGGGGACCATTGTGACACTGCAGGGCCTCATTGAACCAAGGGTCAGTTGTGATTCTGCAGTACCAAGGAGACCCCTGTGACACAGCAAGGCACATGGAAGCAAGGGGGGACAATCGTGACCCTATGAAGGCCCAATGGAAGCAAGAGGCCAGTGTGACAGAGCTGGGCCTCATGCAGCCAAAGGGCCCATTGTGATCCTGAGGAGCCCAAAAGAACCAAGGCACCACTATGACACTGCAGGACTATCTGGAATCATGGAGACCATTGTGACACTCTGAGGCCTCATGGAACCAAGGGACCAGTGTGTCATTGTGCAGTTGTGCATTGTTTCATTGTGTATTGTTCCATTCCATGGAACCAAGGAAACCATTTTGGCACTGCAAGGCCTCATGGAAACAAGGGACCATGGTGACACTGTGGGACCCATGGAAACAAGGGGCCAGGGTGACACAGCAAGGCCCCTTGGAACCAAGGATCCGATATGACACCACCACTGTGAAACTGTGGGCCCCCCATGGATCCAATGGAACAGGTAACAGGTCTGGTTGGCTGGGCCTGACTGGCTCAAGTGACCTCAGCATGTTGGAGATCTCTTCTCACGTGCCCCTGAAGCATTGCGACTCAGTGCATTCCTTCCTATGGAAAAGAACCATCCTGCCTGCCCAAGCACCCATGGCCAAAGTCGGTACTTCTCCAAAATTCACTGTATGCAAGGGTTTCTCCCTGGCCAAAGCTGCCAGGACAGACAGGCCTGGCTCACCTTGGCCTCTGGTGATCACCTCTGATCTGCCCTGGAAATCCTAGGGCTCTGTGCTTTCCTTCCTATGGGAAAGAAATGGCCTTCTCATGCAGGTGCTCATGGTTGAATTTGGGATTCTGCCCCCAAAATTCCATATATCCAAGATACGGAATCCAAGATACTTATTCCATTGCTCCCAGATGAAAGCTGCCAGGACAGACAGCTGTGGCTGGCCTTGGCCTCTGGTGGCTGCCATTCATCAGCCCCTGACACACTGGGGCGCTGTGCTTTTGTCCTGGTTTAGGGCAAATTTGGGAGGAAACCTCCGAAGGGGGTTCTTCTGGAAAGCAAACCCAAACTGCCCCTCCCCCCAGCCCGTTGGGGAAAAAAGAACTCCCTTAGAGAAAAGTGGAAAAAACTATTTATTTAACAAACAAGATGCCCACAAGCACAAACAATGAATAATATGAAACAATAAAACTTCTCGCCACTCCAAAGAGAGATGGCAAACTGCGACAGTCCTTGCCCTGGGTGTAGCTCAGCTCACTCAGTCTTTCACCAGCCCCACTCCCTCCGGAGGTCCAGGTCCTGGCAGGCCGCAGGTGCCAGCCCTCGCTGCTCCTCTGGGTGTTTCAGTCCAGAGCAAATTTAAACAGTCCCAAGAAAAAGAAAAAGCAGTCCAGGGAACTTCTCTGCCTCAGCTAACTAAAACTAACTAAGAGCACAGGAGATCTCTGTCCCACCACTGTCCATGCCTCAGACGAATGCTGGAGCAAGGACATATGGGAGTCAGGCAGTTTTCTCAAAACAAACTGCTGCTGCTTCTTTCTCCCCCTTTACTCCCAGAACCATTTTAAAGATACAGAACTTAATATACAGCACAACCAGAACAGACGATTGCGGATATAAGCATCATAAAGTCACCCTAGGAGGCAGTCACAGCCATTCCGTGGTGACATCCCAGGGCACCTGGGGCTGCAAAGGCACCCATCTGTCACAGACACTCACGGGGGCTCCACGGTGGCATCCCAGGAGTCCCCAGGCTGCCAAAGAGCCGGGATGTCCCAGACACTCACAGGGCTTCCTGTCATGGGCAGAGTGGGAGCTGCAGGCAAAAGCTTCATTTCTTCATTGGAGAAACTCCTTCTGAGTCATGAGGTGGAGAAATGACACCCAACAGCCACCATGGATCCTCAAGCCCCTCCAGGATGCCAAGACTTCTGAAATTCCACCTAAGAGAGGAGACTGGGAGCGGCTAGATCCAATCCTGGCCCCAGACTTTGTCAAAGGTTTATGTGTAAAAGATTGGAAAGGTGGCATTGAACTGAAATGCAGTTTGTTCAACAGGATTAACGACGGAATACCAGATATATTTCTATAAATGCAGCTATGACTGATTGTGATGAGAATTAGAGACAAAGATTTATTTACACCACAGAGTAAATTAAAACAAAGAGTTATTTACTCCAGAATATAGGAGCTATAACAATTATTAGATTATAATGCTCAAGGAAGCAAATTTCAAATAAACAGGGCCTTGTTGGGGTTGTTTGAGCCCATTCCAGGCAGAGCCTCCTGCTCCAGCAGGAACTGCCTTTCCTGTGCCAGGACCAGGGCAGGTCCCACTGCAGGAAAAGCCCCAGGCCAGCCCCAGCAGAGTGAAGGGCTCGGGCACAAGTGCAGAGTGCCGTGCTGGGAGCTGTGCCAGGGAGAGCCTGAGGCACCAAAGGCCCCTGGGCAGCAGCAGCTGCTTCCAGGGCATGGCCAGAAGCCTCCCTTGGCCACCCGGCCTGGTGGCCACCACTGCAGAGCTGCTGGCTCAGGGCTCATTTCTGCCTGGGCTCTGCCCCAGCCCCCAGAGTGTGAGCTCAGCCCTGACTCTGGCACAGCCGCTGGGCCTGAGCCCTGCAGAGCCTCAAGGTCACCTGTGCCAGCCTGGTGCCCATCCCTGGCTCTGGCACTGTCACTTCTGTGCTCGCTGCTGCCTCCAACACTGAACCCCCTCATCTACAGCCTGAGGAAGCAGGAGCTGGAGGATGCCCTGAGGAATATGACCCCTCTCTGCTTTTCAGTAACAATCAGGTGCCTCTTTGTTTCTGCACAGCATTTGGGATAAAACTCATTCCAGGCCCAGACTACTTTGTGCCATGTGTCTTTTTTGTTATTCTATTTGGTGTAATAATTCTTTTTCTTTTTCTTTTTCTTTTTCTTTTTCTTTTTCTTTTTCTTTTTCTTTTTCTTTTTCTTTTTCTTTTTCTTTTTCTTTTTCTTTTTCTTTTTCTTTTTCTTTTTCTTTTTCTTTTTCTTTTTCTTTTTCTTTTTCTTTTTCTTTTTCTTTTTCTTTTTCTTTTTTTCTTTTTCCTTTCTAATATTTTCCATAAAGGGATGCCATTAATCCCAGTATTGTTATATCAGTATCTAGAATGCCTGTGTTAAGCACAGACAGTAAGGAGCCCTGATCACTGTGCATTGATGTCAAATAAAGTGTCCTGCTCTGCCCTGTGTGCCCAAGATGTTCCCTCAGCCCCTCTCTGTCTCTGCAGGGGCAGTGCCTGTGAGCAGAGGTGGAGGGCAGAGACTCCCAGCACAGCAGCACAGCCAGGGACAATGGCCCTGCCTCTTCCCACAGCTGCTCTTCCCAGCTCCAGCCTCTCCTTGCCAGCCCTTCTGTGGCTGTGAGGCCGCAGTGCTGTGGCAGCTTGGTCACTGTCCTGCTGCGTGTCCGTGCTGTGAGCACAGGCAGGGCCAGGCCATGGGCACTGCTGGGACACAGCTGGGCTCCAGCACAGCAGCTCCAGCAGCCAAGGGCATCTCCTGAGGGCAGCCCAGGAAGGCTTTGCTCTCCCTGCACAGTCCCTCTCAGCAACAGGCCCAAGGAACAGACTCTGAAGAGGCTCCTTGTGTTCCTTGTTCTCCCAGGGCTCCGTGGGATGAGATCAGGGTCCCAGGGTGGCCTTCAGGGGACTCAGGTCTGGGTCAGGCTCTGCTTGTTGGTGCCCAGGGCCCATCAGATGGTGAAGGGTCTGTGCTGAACCTTCCTGGGGCTCTGCGGCTTGTGCCAGGGCTGATGGCAGGGGAATGTTTGTCTGGAGAGCCTTGGGAGCTGCCAGGAGAGCACAGGGCACCTGCAGGGACCGTGTGTGCCAGGGAGCAGCAGGGAGTGGAGCTCCCTGGGCACAGGCCTGGCCAGGGTGGGGTCACCCCGAGGTCAGGGACTGAATGTCTGCTGTGAGCCAGGAGAGCTCTGCAGCCCCCGGGGACACAGCAGGCACAGGAAAGGAGTCTGGGCACTGAGTGCTCTGACCCTCAGGGAACTTCCCCAGGAGGATGCAGGGCAGCCCCAAGGCCATGTGGCAGCCCTGGAACAAGGCAGGTACCTGTTATAAATATAAATTAAATAAACAACAATTTTAAAATTTAGCAACAATTTTAATAAAAAAATTAATATAAAATTAAGCATATAAAAAATTTGGCATTGATTAATTCAATCTGGTTAAGGGTCTGAAAAGGCATGAGCAAAACTGACCGGGATACAGGGCGGGCTTCTCACCCCACCTCACGTACAAAACAGAGCAATTCAGACTACACTCATATACTATCTACTAATATATATTCATCAATGTTTCCTCCTATTTCTGATTCTAAAAATCCACGTCACTGTACTTCATGGTGCATGCTTCACTTGTTGTTAGGGGGTCTTCTGTCTTCTTTTGGTGGTCTTTTGGATGAAGGCTCACAGTCTTCCTCATTGTCCTCTGGATAACCTTACAGGTTGTGCATGCACCCCAAGCCTTGTGTTATGTTAGCCAACATCATATTCCAAAAATAAGCCTTAAATAAAAATACAACTTAAATTCTGTACCTGGAACCATCCCAATTGTCCATCTCAAGGCTGATCTTCCAATTATCCCAAGGCCTATTCAGTTTTGGGATTTTACTTATCTCAAATTACGTCCTGTATCCTATTACTTTCATAAACATCTGCAAACATCTGTTTTGTGACAATAATCATACATCGTTTGTCTTTTTCTAAAATATTGATATAGTTACAATTTAGTTACACAAAATCATTCATTTATCACAGGGCTGAGGTGCAGCTGCCCCAGCGGTGCCTCCGAGCTGGCAGGGCCATGGTCACTCAGGGTCAGTGGCCGGGCAGTTCTGTTGACTGGACACGGGTCTGGACACTTCCCTTGGAGCGTCTCCAGGCATGGAATGTTGGGGCTGTCACTGCTGTGGTGTCACAGAGAGGGGAACGCTGGGGCTGCCCTGCTCCTGCCCCAGCCCAGCAGCTCTGCCAGCTCCTCCTGGGGACAGCAAGGCTGAGCCAAAGGGTGAGAACTGCAGAAGGGGCTGAGCTGGGAGGGACCCACCGGGATCATGGAGTCCAACCCCCGGCCCTGCACAGACACCCCAACAATCCCAGCCTGGGCATCCCTGGGAGCGGTGTCCAAAGGCTCCTGGAGCTCCAGCAGCCTTGGGGCCGTGACCATTCCCTGGGGAGCCTGGGCAGTGCCTGAGCCCCCTCTGGGGGAAGAAGCTTTTGCTGCTCTCCAGCCCAGCCCTGGCCTGGCCCAGCCCCAGCCGTTCCCTCGGGTGCTGTCCCTGCTCCCCCGGGGCAGAGGTGGGAGCTGCCCCAGCGCTGCCCCTCGGGAGGAGCCGCAGCCCCCGGGGAGCTCTGAGCTCCGTCTGCTGGGCTGCGGCCGAACCGAGCCAGCGCCCGCAGAGCTCCGGGGAAAGGTCCTGCCCCTGGCTCAGGGCTGGGCCGGGGCCACGGGGAGAAAATCAACTTCCAACTTCTGCCCCACAGCAGGGAGGAGCAGCAATTCTTGGGTGAGAGAGACTCTTTCCAAGGGCCTGCAGGGACAGGACAAGGGGGAATGGCTCCCCACTGCCTGAGGGCAGGGTTAGATGGGATGTTGGGAAGGAATTCTTCCCTCTGAGGGTGATGAGGCCCTGGCATCTGTTGCCCAGAGAAGCTGTGGCTGCTCCATCCTTAGAAGTGGCCAAGGCCAGGCTGGACAGCGCTTCCTGCCCAGGAGCTGTGGGATGTGGTGGGGTGAGGATTGTGAGGGTGGGATGGGGTCTGGTCAGCTGAAATCTGAGGATGATGAGGCTGAGTGAGACCCTGATCCTGAGTGGGTTCTGGGGTATCCCACATTCCTGAAGGAATTCCAGGGTATCTCCTGTTCCTGTACACACAAGGTCATGGTGTGTAACAGCGTGTGGCAGCAGTGATCATCGTGTCCAGGGAGGTTCAGCCACTGGCAGGGAAGCAAACGAGACAAGTCTCTTTCTCAAGCTCAAGAATCCGTTTTTATTCCCTCCGACCCCGAACCGGGGAAGGGGTGAGAATGAAGAGGGTGATCATGTGGTTTTTCTCAGTTATATAGTGTCCCAGGTTTGTGGGTGGTACAGGGAGCAGGGCAGGGGGCAATTGACCATAGGAAAGACAGAAACGGGACACCAGGCCCCCATAGCCAATGGGGAAATAGGGAAAGGGGATACCACGGGAGGGTGATGGGCTTGAGAAACCCAGGGAGAAGATTACACAATGTTTGCAGGGAACTACGGGGGAGAAGCCTTCGTTACATCTGGGAGGGGTTGCTTTTCCAGGGCAAGGCAGTTGGAAATCCCTTTAATGGTACGAGGGACTCCACAACTCCTCTGTTTTCAAATTGGTTATAACAAGGGGATTCTCGGGAATATGACTTAATGGTTTACAAAACTAAAATGAACATTATTAAGCTGAATTAACAAGCAATAGAAAGGCATTTGAGACTTAATTACAGAGGATAAAGTAACAGAAATTTTGATACTGAATTAAATTAATACATTTTCACTTAATGAGCTAATAGTTCAATCTCCTTGGCTTTTGATCTTCTCAGCAGAAGGGGTGCAGTTCCTTAATCTCCTCTTCACGAGGGGCACAGTTCTTAGTGTTGGGTCTCGGCTTTGGTACTGGTGTTGCAGGTGTTCTCTGTTGGGTTGATGACGATGACTGTGAAGGAAGGAACAGTGAAAGCGGCAGTGGTGGAGCTGGCAGCGGCACGGCAGGGCCTGGCTCTCCCTTGGGGCTGCCCAGCTCCGCCACGGCACCTCTGCTGTGCTGGCCTGGGGTGGGGGCAGCTGCAGGCACAGCAGGGCTCAGCCCTCTCTTGGGGCAGCCCCACCTCACCTCCACTGCCACACAGGCCTGGGGCGGGGGCAGCTGCAGCCGCAGCAGGAAGGGGAGAGGTGGGTGGGGTGAAAGGGCAGGCATGGGACTGGAAAAGACAGACTGGCGGGAAAGAGGGGATCTCAAAACCACGTGGTCAGTGCCATTTTTAGAAGGAGCACCCGGGATGGTGTGGCCACTGCCTTCCCGGTCAAGTAATGGGGGATATGGAAAGACAGGGGGGTGAAGGAGGACACAGGACAGCGGGAGGACAGTAGCACACCCACGTCACTTCTGGATGGTTTCTGACCTTGTCCTGCCTTCAGGGAAATAGGAATAGGGCTGGAGAGGGGCACGGGGTGATGGAGAGACAGTAGCAACTCCGAGCCATCCTGGCAGTTTTCACTCCTTGCTGCACTCTTAGGAACAAAGGGTAAGGAAAGATATAGGCAGCTTCAGAGAAACTGAAAAATGTGAGGTTTCACAGAAGGGAGGACTGCTGATCTAGGGCGCCGACACTTTGCATGCAATCGTCCATAATCATCCATAAGTAGCCACCAGGGCTTTATCATCCATAAGCTGCAGGAAATGTGTCAGGAGAGTTGGTGAGAGTAGCAGCATGATCCTTTCTGCAGGCAGACTAGCCTCTTGTAGCTCTTAAAAACTCCCTCCCATGAAGAATGAGAAGACTTGTGATGGTAGATGTTAGTCTCATCTCTCGGTCCCAGTAAGCCGGTCCCCTTACTGGGTATTTCCCTCCCCATAAGCCTTTTATCCCCATGTTTTTAAGGTCATTCTCAACCTGGTCTCCAGCCATGGTACTCTTGAGTCTTCCTTTTTAAGATGGGGGTCCTGCAGGGGGTGACTTACGGGGTGTCGGCTGTGCTGTCCTCACTGGTTGCCTGCATTCTCCACCATTTGTAGCAGCGTGTGGCAGCAGTGATCATCGTGTCCAGGGAGGTTCAGCCACCAGCAGGGAAACAGACGAGACAAGTCTCTTTGTTAAGCTCGAGAATCCATTTTTATTCCCCCCACCCTGGACCAGGGAGGAGGTGAGGACAAAGAGGGCCAGAGCAGGGACAGTGTCGTGGGTTTCATTGGGTATTCAGGGGAGGAGTTTGGGTCAAGGGAGGAGATAACACAAGGAGAGTAAGATCAGGTTTCAGCCTCCTCAAAGTGGGAGGACTCCACACAAGACCTCCCTAGGAAATGGAGAATTCAAATCCCCTCCCTCCAAATTATTATAATTTAGAAAATTAAAGGGGCTTTCAGGCAGAGGTATGGGGATAGGAATAACAGTTCTTGACTAGTATGTATAACAAGACATACAAACATAAATTACAGCATTAATAATAAACAGAAGCAGAAAAAAACTTTAGGGGCTTTGTTTCACAAAGCCCGGGGCAGTCTGATCTCTCAAGAGCACCAGGCTGGAACGGTGAAAAAATCCCAGACTGGTGGGTGAGATCAGAAACTCAGTTGGTGGTAGCTGGAATGGTGGAGATGTCCGGGCAGGGCAGGGCAGGGCAGGGCAGGGCAGGGCAGGGCAGGGCATGGCAGTGCAGGGCTACATCGTAGCAAAAAAAGCAGTGCCCAAGAAAACGGCAGCGGTGGGACAGGGCCTGCCCAGCAGGGCAGGAGGAGGCTGCTCAGAGTTCCAGGCCACATGAGCAGATGGTGGTAGATTTCCCAGGATCGGACTTTCTGATGACAGTGAGCTCCTCCCACAGCAAGCAGCAGCCTGGCTGTCCTCTTTCCAATGCTGAGAGCAAGAGAGCAGCTGCCTCCAGCCCTGCCCTTTACTTGCCCCAAAACCTCACTTTATCTCTTCCTCCCAACTTTTGGCCACCTCTTTGTTTTGGTCAAGCACCCATAAGCACCCAGTAGTTAGTCTCCTAGCAACTTTATGGGGAAAATTCTCTAAGCAAAAAGGAACAAACCTAACCCCCAACATTATCCACCCCGAATTTTTTCCCATATCAACATATTACACTGAGTTTAAACCTTTAAATTACATACATATATACAGGCAGATATGGATACAGACACAGTGTCATGGGTAGTTCACCCTAAAACAAGGTCCCCTGGTGATATGCATTGCGTCTCTCCATCCTTTTGCATCACTCACCAGGTGCAACCTGGTCCCTGAGCAAAGACAACCCCAGGGATGGGACTGTCTTTGCTGGGGGCAGAATTTACCCAAACAGTTTTTCCCAGCATACCTCTCACGTGTACTACTAGAACCTTATCTCCATCTGTTGTTTGCAAGGGCTTAGATTGCTTGGGACCTGCTCTGTTGGTGGAACCTTGAGTGTTCACTAACCATGTGGCCTTTGCTAAATTAATCTCCCAGTTCTTGAAAGTTCCCCCCCCCAGTGCCTTCAAGGTTGTTTTAAGCAGGCCATTGCAGCATTCAACTTTCCCAGCTGCTGGTGCATGATAAGGAATACGGTACACCCACTCAATGCCATGTTCCTTAGCCCAGGTGTTGATAAGACTATTCTTGAAATGAGTCCCATTGTCTGACTCAATCCTCTCAGGGGTGCCATTTCTCCACAGGACTTGCTTTTCCAGGCCCAGGATGGTGTTCCGGGCAGTGGCATGAGGCACAGATTAGGTCTCCAGCCACCCAGTGGTGGCTTCCACCATGGTCAGCACGTAGCGCTTGCCTTGGCGGGTTTGGGGCAGGGTGATGTAATCAATCTGCCAGGCCTCCCCATACTTATATTTGGACCACCGTCCACCGTACCAGAGGGGCTTCACCTGCTTGGCCTGCTTGATGGCAGCACACGTCTCACAGTCATGGATAACCTGAGAGATACTGTCCATGGTTAGATCCACCCCTCGGTCTCATGCCCATTTATAGGTGGCATCTCTGCCCTGATGACCTGAGGCATCATGGGCCCACTGAGCTAGGAACAACTCTCCCTTGTGTTGCCAATCCAAGTCTATCTTGGACACCTCTATCTTTGCAGCCTGATCTACTCGTTCGTTGTTCCAGTGCTCCTCATTAGCCCAACTCTTGGGGACATGGGCATCCACATGACCGATATTTACAGGTAGTTTCTTTACTCTGGTGGCAATGTCCTTCCACTCATCAGCAGCCCAGATTGGTTTTCCCCTACACTGCCAGTTGGCCTTTTTTCTACCTTTCCAGCCAGCCCCACAGAGCATTAGCTACCATCCACGAATCAGTGTAGAGGTAGAGCTTCGGCCACTTCTCTCTTTCAGCAATGTCTAGGCCCAATTGAACAGCTTTGAGTTCAGCAAGCTGGCTTGACCCACCTTCTCCTTCAGTGGCTTGTGCAACTTGTCTTGTGGGGCTCCACACGGCTGCTTTCTACTTCTGGTTCATCCTTACAATGCGACAGGAACCGTCAGTGAAAAGAGCGTAGCATGTCTCTTCTGCTGTAAGTTGGTGGTGGAAGTTATATGGTGGAGCTTCTTCAGCCCGGGTTACTTGCTCTTGTTCTTCTTCGTCAGTGAGACTGAAGTTCTCAGCTTCCGGCCAGTTCGTAATTACTTCCAAAATTCCGGGGCGATTCGGGTTTCCAATACGGGCGCGCTGAGTGATGAGGGCAATCCATTTGCTCCAGGTGGCATCAGTGGCGTGATGGGTGGAGGGAACCTTTCCTTTAAACATCCACCCCAGAACTGGTAGTCGGGGTGCCAGGAGGAGTTGTGCTTTGGTGCCAATCACCTCTGAGGCGGCTTGAACTCCTTCACAGGTGGCCAAGATTTCCTTCTCCATGGGAGTGTAATTGGCTTCAGACCCTCTGTAGCTTCGGCTCCAGAATCCCAGTGGCCGGCCTCGAGTCTCACCTGGCACCTTCTGCCAAAGGCTCCAGGACAGACCATGGCTCCCAGCTGCAGAGTAAAGCACGTTCTTCACCTCTGGTCCCGTCCTGACTGGGCCAAGGGCCACCGCATGAGCGATTTCCTGCTTGATCTGGGCAAAGGCGTGTTGCTGTTCTGGACCCCAGTGGAAATCGTTCTTCTTGTGGGTAACCAGGTACAGAGGGCTCACAATCTGACTGTACTCAGGGATGTGCATCCTCCAAAAGCCTATGGCACCTAGGAAAGCTTGTGTTTCCTTCTTGCTGGTCGGTGGGGACATCGCGGTGATCTCATTGATGACCTCTGTGGGAACCTGGTGCCATCCATCTTGCCACTTCTCTCTCAGGAACTGGATTTCTTGGGCAGGTTCCTTGACTTTGCTCTTCTTCATGGCAAAACCAGCTTCCAGGAGAATCTGGATGATCTTCTCTCCTTTCTCAAAGACTTCCATTGCCATGTTCCCCCACACAATGATGTCATCAATGTACTGTAGATGTTCCGGAGCCTCACCCTTCTCCAGTGCAGCCTGGATCAGTCCATGGCAGGTGGTGGGGCTGTGTTTCCACCCCTGGGGCAGTCGGTTCCAGGTGTACTGAACGCCCCTCCAGGTGAAAGCAAACTGGGGCCTGCACTCTGCTGCCAAAGGAATGGAGAAGAAGGCATTGGCAATATCGATGGTTGCGTACCACTTTTCTGCCTTGGACTCCAGCTCGTACTGAAGTTCCAACATGTCTGGCACGGCAGCGCTCAGTGGTGGCGTGACCTCATTCAGACCACGGTAATCCACCGTCAGTCTCCATTCTCCACTGGGCTTATGCACTGGCCATATAGGGCTGTTGAAAGGTGAATGAGCCTTGCTGACCACCCCTTGGCTCTCCAGTTTACGAATCATCTCATGGATCAGAGTCACAGAGTCTCTGTCATTGCGGTACTGCTGACGGTGTACTGTTGCTGTGGCGATTGGCACCTGTTGTTCTTCCACTCTCAGCATTCCCACAGCAGAGGGGTTGTCTGAGAGACCAGGCAAGGTATTCAGTTGTCTGATGTCTTCTGTCTCTATAGCAGCTATTCCAAAAGCCCAACAACATCCTTTTGGGTCTTTGAAATGTCCATTTCTGAGATAGTCTATGCCGAGGATGCACGGGGCCTCTGGGCCAGTCATGATGGGGTGTTTCTGCCACCCATTCCCAGTCAAACTCACTTCGGCTTCCAATACAGTCAGCTGCTGGGACTCTCCTGTCACCCCTGAAATAGAAATGGGTTCTGCTCCTACATACCCTGATGGCATCAGGGTACATTGGGAGCCAGTGTCAACCAAAGCCGTGTATTTTTGTGGGTCAGATGTGCCCGGCCATCGGATCCACACAGTCCAATAGATCCGATTGTCCCTTTCCTCTACCTGGCTAGAGGCAGGACCCCCCTATTCCTGGTCATGTTGCATGTTGCTCTCTTCCTGTAAATATGTTCCTGAGGTCCCTTCAAGAGGATCAGTCACATCATCATTCCTATACTGTCTAGAGTTCTGTGCATGAGAGACTGGAGCAGCCTTGACTCTAGAGGAGCTCCTCGTGGTAGGTGTCCCTCTTTTCAGTTCATGTACCCAGGCTGCTAAGGAGGATGGGTTGTCCATCCCACTTCCTCATGTCTTCTCCATGTTCTCGAAGAAAAGACCAGAGGTTACCTCGTGGAGTATATCCTCTCTCTCTGGCTGGAGGATGCCTGCTCCTAATGGCAGAGACTCTTATTGGTTCTGGTGAGATATGGTAAATTTCTTCCTTAAGTTCCTTCTTCAGTTTCTGATGACCTTCTTCAGTCAAGCTCTGGACTTGCTCAGCCAGCCTTGTTTCCACGGATGAGACATGGGTACGAAATGGGGCGGTGAGAGTGTCCTCGTAAATTCTTAGTTTGTTGACCAAGATGCCCACCCTGTCCTCGCCTTCCCTCCATTGCACCGTTGGCAGGTAACGGGAGTACATCTCTGGTCCAAGTTGTGCAAATCTCAACCACATCTGCGACGTGCACTGGACATCATCTGGGCTTTTAGGAAATCTTTCGTCTTCTGAGAAAATGATCTCCAGCACAGCCAATTCCCTCAGGCATCGGATACCTTGTTCCATTGTGCTCCATTTTCCTTGATGCACCTGGAGGTCTTCTTTACAAAGGTATCTGTCCTTCACACTTGTCAGCAGTTGCCGCCAGAGGCTGAGAGTTCCTTGGGTTCTTCTGATGCCCTGGTCAATGACCACATCCCGGGACAGCGATCCCAATTGCCTAGCCTCACTTCCATCCAGAATGGTGTCATTGGCTGCAGCGTCCCAGATGCAGAGCAGCCAGGTCAGGATGGACTCGTTTGTCTGACGGGTGAATTCCCTCCGCAGGTCACGCAGCTCACCCAGAGATAGAAAGCGAGTAATGATCTCTGGGTGCGAAGGTCCTGCCGCATCCTTGTGAGTCACTATGTGGACTGATTTGCTCTTTGATTTCTTCTTCTGAACGGGGGCAACTGCTACTGGTTTAGGCTGTTCTGGTTCAGTGACGGTTTGTGTGGAGGTGCTGACGGCGCCTTTGGTTCCTTCCTCCTCTGTGACAGCCTGTGTAGATGTGGATGCTGTTGCTTTGCCTTTGGTTCCTTCCTCCTCTGTGACAGTCTGCGTAGACACGGACACTGTTGTTTGGCTTTCAGCTCCTTCCTCTTCTGCGACAGTCTGTGTGGACACGGATGCTGTTGCTTTGCTTCTTTTCCCCTCTTCCTCAAGAAGACACTGCATCACACCATGTGGTGTTTTGTTTCTAAGCATGGTGATGGTGCAAACTGTGCAGAGAAGACAAAGCAGAACTAACAACAGCATTATGTTGACGTTGGCATCCAGAGAGAACTCAATATTTTCGAAAACTGCAGTGCCAGGCCTGAAAGACTGGAAAAAATCATTCTTCACCCCTTCCCACAGGGGCTTGCTGAAGCTCCAGACATAGCATCCTAGACTAGGACAAGAAAAAGTCGAGTATATATTCTGAATGATGTTCATTGCCTCGGAGGTTAGCATATAGTAGACCAACAAAGCAATCCTAGTATCATACCCTGGTCTACACAGGAGTATTAAGGTTGGCAGATAGTGCCCCATGTGAGGAAAAATATAGAGAGCTAGGTACAAGACACATGTAAGTATGTTGAGCAACATAGCTAACAGGTGTCTTTTCCAGTACAAAATTGTAACTGTGACTTTTCTCAGTACCTCCTGCCCCATGTTGGGCACCAAAAAATGTGCTGGGTTGAAAGCAAAACCAGTGAGACTCCCAGTCAGAGATACAATTTAATAGGAAAAAAGTAGAAAAAAGGTAAAATAAAATAAAAGGAATAATACAACTTAACACCCTGTTGGTCAGAGTGTTGGAAGCAGTCCAAAAGTAAGTCCTCTTGGAGTGGCAGATGTGGTTCTGTTGGAGCAGAGATGATCCTGAGAGAGGAGGGTCTAGTGATGGTGAGAAGGGTTCAGTCTTCCTCCAGGAGTCCGGTGGAACCAGATATCTTGTGTTCTTACGTCTCAGTTTTTATCTAAGTAGGAATGGTTGGCTCCCCCCACTGGGTGGAGCATCTTACAATGGAATATGTTGTGCCTTTAGTGAGCTTTAATGGCCCATTAACAGAAAATATCCCCCTGGAGGGAGAACGGGTGGTGAAAGAGATAAGAAACACTGCCCCACCTGGTTTTAACAGTTGGCCCATTATAAGAAGGCATCTGCCCCCCTCTACTCAGAGTTATAAGAGATAAAGAAAAACATCTCCCCAACTGCTTTTAACAGATGAAATAGAATACACATTTTTGGTTCCATAATCCAAGACATTCCCTTCATCTCCCCTGCGTTTTAGGAGGTGGTCTGAACAGATCTGCTAACTCCTGTTCTTGCTTTTCTGCATGATAGACTTTATTAGGCTGTGTGCACGTCTCGTTTATAGAGCAGGCATCACAGCATTGCCTGGGTTTCCCTCTATTAGCCTTGTTGTCTTTTTCCAAGGCTACTACAAAGGGGTCAGAGGGAAGTCTAATCCCACAACTTCTCTGCCATTCCGGATGGTTTCAGAGAGAGAAGGACATATCAGCATAGGTCACCTCCTCCCATTTTTCCTCCATTCTTAAAAAAAAACATCAACTGCAATAAGGTATCATAATCCAAAGACCCATTAGGTTGCCACCGACATCCTTCTCCCAATTTATAAAGGGGCCACCACTGTGTACAAAATTTCACAAGATTTATTCTGAATCCCCCCATATCACACTAGTTCTCTCCAGTGTGCCAAAATGCAGCCCAAAGGACTGGCTCTAGAAATGTCCTTGCTCTGGCCAGTACCCATTGTCTTTTTCTTCCCTGGCACTTCGTTATCTCAGCCCTTTGTCTTGACCTAGCAATCTCGTGGTATGAAAATATACTAGGCACACTCAGTTCTGATTATCTCTACCTTTTCCTCTAGGCTATTTAAACTCCCACACCCCTTCCCCACTAGCTCAAGCAACTAGCCGCTTCACAAATATGAAAAAGCTAAAATAAACCACAAGAGGGAATCTTCTAATTCATTTTACCCAGCTGGCACCATTCCCAGTCTTTTTCAAAGACGTCCGAATCCTCAGCCTCCAAATTTTTTCCACAGACTAGATTCACAATCTCACACTGATCATGTGCTACTTCCCAATTATAGTATCTCGGGAGCTCTGGGATACACTTGGGGCATCTAGGTCTTCCTCTGTGGCATATACAAGACCATCTCCTTTTGCACCCTCTACGGCAGAGAAGGACCCAACCTGGATGCCATCCTGGTTCCCAATGAAAAATTGTCAGCCCACACACAGTGCAAGGGGCTACCCCTATCTGTCCACACTGCGGTGGGTATCTGAGATTATCCTCAACTGGGGTAGTTCCCAGTCAAAAGCCAAATGAGTATTCCTTCAACTTGAATACAATCCTAAAAGCACCCTTGCTGTCCTTCTGATCTTTCACTCA
Organism: Phylloscopus whistleri; assembly: GCA_017589585.1. Lineage (NCBI taxonomy): Eukaryota > Metazoa > Chordata > Aves > Passeriformes > Phylloscopidae > Phylloscopus > Phylloscopus whistleri. The sequence continues at coordinate 16,448 of JADMLD010000011.1, forward strand.
ACATTAACCCAATCCTTTCCTAAATTCAAAAATACATTCAGTTCAAGATCAAAACACCTAGAGACTCCTTCCCTGGATGGCCAGGCTCTTGCAGCTCGAGCCCGAGTTTCTCTGGCCACCTTTAACAATTCGCTGAGGACAAATAGCTTGTTTTAATACAAAAATGCCCAACTTACCGCAATTATAACTTTTGACACAAGATGGCCGTGTTGCATCATAAATGAACTAGAGAGCGCTAAAAATGTTGCAATTGTAACTTTTAACACAAGATGGTAGCGTTGCCTCAAAAATACACAATAACAGGCAAAGCTGTTGTAGAAAGACCAAAGCTCACTTCACACACACACACACACACACACTCGAGACACAGAAAAAGGCCTCTCACCAAAACAGCAGCAATAAACAAGGATTTACCCAATTCACCCCCCAAACAGATGTCAACTGTTTATTGGTTAATTTGGTCTTAAATAGCCTTGAATAGACACCATTTTAGCTCATTTTCTCAGCTTGTTAGAGCTCACATCTCATGAGTTTGTAATAGATGAGGACAATAAATTTCAGAGTGAGACTTCAAAAACAATATCTCCTGAGTTTTACTCTCCTTGACCTTGGAGCAGGAAAGAGACAGGCAATCCCACTGTATCAGAGCCCAAGAATCCTCAGATCTGACACAGAGGCACATGACTAACTGAGTGAAGGTGGTATTTTGTTTGTTTTAGCACCTGAGTGAGGTGTTAGGAGATCTCTTATACTTCTGTTTGGTGTGAAAAGATCCCCATGGGTCCAAACGGAGCTGCTTTTATGTTCATTTGTCAGGCATCAGGAAGCAAGCCTCAATTGTTACAAAGAGGGGTCTCATGGAACCCAGGACACCACTGTAACACCCTGGAATCCCATGGGAGCAAGGCTCCACTTTCACCAAGTGGGGCCTCTTGGGACACAGGTGCCCCTGGGCCATGGCCAGGCCAAGTAGAAACAAGGCTCCATCATTGCACAGCACAGCCTGACAGGACCTGGGAGGAAACTGTGTCACAATGGATTCTGATGGAATGCACCCACTGCAATGACCACACCCATCCATTGACCATTCCATTGATCACACCCACCTCAGTGACCACATCCCCCTGATTGACCACTCCCCCACTGACCACACCCACCCCACTGACCACTCCCCACTGACCACACTCTACTGACTATAGCCACTGACTATAAACACTGTCCACACCCACTGATCACCCCACTGACCACACCCACTGACCACCCTAATGACTACACCCATTGACCACATGCACTTCCCATCTCAATGGCAACCCCACTGACCACCCCACTGACCACACCCCAGTGTCCATTCCCACTGACCACCCCAGTGACTGCATCAATAGGCCACACCTACTGAATACCCCAATGACCACCATACTGAGCACACATGACCACTCCCCACTGACCACACCCATTGATGGACCCACTGGCTACCCCAATGACCACACCTACTGCCCACACCCCACTGACCACCCCACTGATCACACCCACTGACCATACACACTGACCACCCCAGTGACCACTCCAATGACCACACCCATTGACCCCACCCACTGCCCACCCCAATGACAACCCCACTCACCACTCCCACTTACCACACCCACTGCCCACCCTAATTACAGCACCCACTGACCAAACCCACTGCCCACCCCAATGAAAATCCCACTGATCTGCCCACTGACTAGTCCCCACTGACTAACCCACTGCCCACACCCCAGTGACCACCCCACTGACTACTCCAATGACCATCCAAGGAGAAGGATGTCCTTTCCAGGTAGGTGGAAATACATGGCTGGGAAGATGTTGTATTCCCCTGGGAAGTGGTCTTTCCCGGGAAACCCCCCAGGGATTGGGACCCTTGGTCCGACCCTACCTTTCCCTTATCTCTAGCCTATGGCTCTCTGCCAGGTAGCCCATCCCGGGACAGAGACTAGATAAAAACCCCTGCTCTTCCTTGTTCACCCTCTTGGACCTCCGGTATCCCTTCAGAATAAAGCCTTGGAATCTTATCAGAGGTAAGAGCCTCTTTTGGATTTCTTTTCCCTATCCTGAAGTCTAGCCCCGCCCAAAGCTCCCCAAGTCTGAGCTAGCATTGCAATCAGGGGGGCGGAGGGGGGTTAAACTTCAGGAAGAGCCAGTCAGTAGTGTTGTGGTTTTCACTGTATATTGTTTGTCTTATCCCTTCTGTTATCAATATTGTTTCTCTTCCTAGTTGTTACTTATCTTGTTGCTGTTCCCAGTAAATTGTTTTTATCCCAGCCCAGGATCTTTGCCTTTTGTGCTGTCAATGGGAGGCTGGAGGGCAGCGAGCGGTGGCATGGTTTTAGTGGGAGCAGGAAATTGGGGAATCCCATTCCTAAAGCCCAGCCCGTGGAAACCGAGCATCCCAGCTGGTGCCAGCCCTGCTGTCCATGGCAACCACCCCTGGCATGGGGTTTGCATGGAGCTGCCAAGGGACTGGCCATAGCAACAGGGGGCTGGTGGTTGTTGCCATGGAAACTGACCAGAGCAACAGGGCCTGGCGATGTTTGCCTGCTAAGGAATCGAGTTGTCACAGGCCCTCAGAGGGGTTCCATGGGGACTTCCCAAGAGTCTCCAGGCTGTTCCAGAGCAGGAATGTCACAGGCACAGACAGGGGCTCCATGGAGACCTCCCAGGGGTTTCTGGGGATGGTCAAGAGCCCTGTGGTCAGAGGCAGTCACAGCCATTCCATGGTGACATCCCAGGGCACATCTTTCAAAAGACCAGGTTGTTCAGAGCCCTGTCCCAGCTGGACTGGAATGTTTCCAGGGATGGGGCATTGACCACCTCCCTGGGAACCTGTCCTGGTGGATCACCATCAAAAATTTCTTCCTTATCTCTCCTTATCTGAACCTCCCTTCCTTTAGTTTAACACCATCATACTCTGTCCTATTGAGACAGGCCCCACTAAAACCTTTGTCCACCATTGCATTCCCAATGAGCTGGGTTTCCATGGCAATTCCCAGGACAGGTAATGCAGGTGTGGTGTCCCAGTGAGGGTTGCTATGGACACAGTGGCCAGCACTGCCCCTTTCTGTCTGGCTGAGCTGCCCTTTGGCCCTGGCAGTGGCGTTTGCTGCTCATTCTGCAGCGCCTGAGTAGCCAGCACGGCACAGGGCAGGTGGCCGTGGCACAAGCCCCCAGCAAGGGATCCCCTCTGGCTCTGGGCAGTGACACCAGCCCTGAGCAAGGGGCCCAGGGCAGCTTTCCATGGCAACCAACCATGACAAGGGCTCCAGGTCTTGGTTGCCATGGCCCCAAACCAAGGAACGGTCCCTGTGGCCGCTGCCGTGGCACCTGAGGGCACCAACGAGTGTCAGTGCAATTGTACCTGGAACTGCCCTGGCACCGCTGAGGGGTGCCATGGCAGCCCAGGACAGCAACAGCTCTGCATGCAAGTGGCCATGGAACCTGGCTGCAGAAATGGCTCCTTGGGGTGCTTTCCAAGGAAACTGGAACTGATGGCGGTTGCCGTGGCACCCAAAGCCAGCAGTGGGGTCAGGGCAGTGTCCATGGCCACAGCCCCTTGCAATGGCCCAGGGCAGGTTGGGATGATGATCCACCCTCACTCCTGGCCCAGGACAGGGCTGCAGTGCCCTTCCGCACAGCCTGTCTGCACTGAAGCACTTCCAGGCCTCTCTGCATTTCCCTTCCCCTCACTCTTGGCTCACTCACACACCTCCCAACAACCCACCTGGAGCTTTCAGCTGCAAGGAGTTCAAAGCTTGTCTGTCCTTCAGGAGTTGGTCTAATTCTGCCTTCAGCCAACTCTGGGTTTGTGTTTTTTGTAGAACTTCCTGTGTGTCTAAACCATTCCTTGCATGGTTCTGCCTTGGGGAAGGGGAATCTTCTTGGTGCCGCCTTGGGCTTGGCAAACACTTGAGGCGATTGTCTGAAACTCAAGAGTTTCAGATTGCTAAAAAGGGAATTAAACACCTCCTTGGCTGAGTGCAGCCAGTTTTCTGAGCAAAGCTGTTCCCAGGTGAGTGAGGAGGAACAGGAGGGCATTGGGGAATGTGGAGCAAGGTACTCCACACTTCTCATGGCACAGCTTCTCTGAGCAGGCCAGACCTCCTTGAGAGAGACTCTGGATCACTATCAGACACTGAATGCTGCAATCACCACTTCTCTAAAGAGAAAACTTCACCTTCGAAAATATGAATGTGGATTTATTAGAACCCCTTTGAAGTATTTCTCCAGAACTCTAGGAAAAAGACTTCCTAACGAGCTTCTCTATACCAGATGGAAATCAAGGCACAGCCATGGTTTGTCAGGACTTGCTTGATCCTAATGAGCCCTGTGGTGCAGTTGGTTCTGAGCCCTTGAACTTCAGGGCCTGAGAGGAGATTGCACAAACCTTTCCAGGAGTCCAAGTCAGAAGAAAAACCCAAAGTGTCTTGAGGCATTCATGGGTTGCACTGAGGTCCATCCCCAACACAGGCTCCTCATGGACTCCTTGGAGGAGAGAATTGGAGGCCAGGATTGCACAAAAATACTCTCACAGACTCAGTGTAGGAAGGAAATGCCAAAGTACCTTAAACACCTTGAGTATCTCAAAGTAAAAATGAGCCCCACTGAGTGTCAGTGCAAAGCTCTCAAGGGACTCATTAAAGCAGATAATTGGAGGCCAGGATCGCACAAAAACTTCTCAGAGACCCAGTGCCAAAAAAAAGTTCTTTCAGAAACTTTGAGTACCCTTAAGTATTAATGAGCCCCACTGAATGTTTTCACTGACTAAGAATCCTAAGGGACTTGTTAAAGTAGATAATTGGGGCCAGGATTGCACAATCTTTCTCACAGAATCAGTTTCAAAGGGGAAACACCAAGTACCTTTAAAAACCTGAAGTACCTTGAAGCATGAATGAGCCCCACTGAGTGTTGTTACTGACAAAGCCTCTCAAGGGACTAATTAAAGCAGATAATTGGAGGCCATGATTGCAGAAACCTCTCAGAGACTCCAAGGCAAAAGCCAAACCCAAAGTCCTTTGAAGAACCTGCAGTCCCTGGGTGCATTCAGGACCCCCGAGGGCCATTCCTGACCAAGGCTCCCCAGGGACTCCTTCCAGCACATCCTTGAGGCCACTGGGCTGTCAGGGGGATGCTGAGGACAGCACAAGGGGCTGACAGTGCCCAGCCTTGCTGGGGCTGTGCCAGGAGGCCCCACGGACAAGGTGTCTCCTCCCAGCCCTTGGTGGCACAGACCCTGCTGTGCCCCAGGGCACCAAGACTTGGCTTCTCTTTGTCTCCTCCTGTCATCACTGCCTGTAGTTCTCTGCTCTGCCTGGGGCCTGGGGACACTATCTCTGTCGTGTCCCTCAGTGGGACCCATTAAAACTTCCAGAAACTTTGGATTTGGATTCTGACTTGGAGTTCTTGAGAGGTTTCTTCATCTCCCTCTCAGGGACTGATGTTCAGGACCTCAGCACAAGCCCCAAGAGGGTCATTAAAGTCCTTGTGCTGTGTCTGTGCTGATGAGCTGGGCTGAGCTCTTGGCAGAGAGGCAGCTCCTGGCAACCAAGAGGAGCTTAAAACACATTTCTCTTGCTGAGTAGCTCTTCTCTCAGCCCAGCAGGGCTGGGGCACTGCCTGCAGCCACCCCGGGAACAGCACACAGGCACAGAGGGGTTCAGCTCAGCCTGGGCTGGCAGCACAGAGCAGAGCTCACTCAGGGCTCACTAGAGGAGAAATCCTCACAACGTTGGGAACAGTCACTCTCTGGCTGGGGGAAGAGAAGCTGCAGTTCCTGCAGGGATCTCCTGAAGCTGGCACATCCCACAGCTCTGAGGCCCTTCCAGGAGGACTCTCCGAGCTGCTGCAGGGCAGGGATGTGGCCCTAGGGCAGGGCTGGGTTTCCCTGCTGCAGCAGCCAAGGCACAGCCCAGGGCAGCTCCCTGTGCCAGGCTCTGCTGCAGGGCTGAGCAGCCGGGGCTGCAGCCAGGGGTGCCCAGGGCTGTCCTGCAGAGCAGGGTCCTGCAGCCCAGGGTGCTGTGCTGGCCCAGGGACTCTGCTGCCTGCCAGGGACAGCTCTCAGCCGGCCCGGGGAGCTGCTCCCAGCGCTGGGGAGAAGCTGTGGGGGAAAGGAGCCCCCATGAGCAGGGCAGGTGCTGCTGCTGAGAGGTGCTGTGTGGGGCAGGGCTGCTCCCAGCTCCACACCAGCCTGGGCACAGCTCCGGAGGACACTTGCCAAAAGAAGGTGAGCCCGGGATTGCTGTAAAGATCAGGAGCTTTCCTGAGAGTGTTTTCAATTTCCTGCTTTGAGAAGGATGGGAAAGTTGGGGTGATGACGAATAGATTTTTGCTTTTTATACATTTTTTTATATAGTAGCTCTGTTAACTACTCTTATATAGTTATAAAATTATGATCCTAATTAACTCTAATCAACTACTATTACATATTAAATAACAATAATCCTTAATTAACTCTACTATGTTTCCTACCCTTTTTTCTTCAGTTTTAGAACAATAAGCTGACCTTCTTAATGCATTCCTGAAATACTGTATAGTCTTATTATCAGGAAGAGGACCTACAAGGAGAACATTTGTTTTTTTAACCAGAGTGTGAACAGTCATAAAAAAGCGGGGCAAAGAAGCTCTTGGATCAGCTCCAATGGGTTGACACAGGGATGTGCAACTGGGGCAACTGAATCTCCTATTGGATGTTCCTGTTAAATATGCTAATTAATCAACCTTAAAAAATTGTTGAAATCAGGGGCTGGGTGTGCCCCATTCCCACTGGGACATCTGGAAGCTTCCAATAAAGGTCTTGGTTTTACTTTACTGTTCTAATGCTGCTACAAGGGTTATTTATTTTTTTTTTCTTTTGATTGTAGGCAACAGGAGGATGAGAGCAGCAGAACAGGAATTGCAATCACAGAATCACAGAACATTCTGAGTTGAAAGGGACATGCAGGATCATCAAAGGAATGTTTGAACATTTACAGAGACTCCAGAGCTGTAACTTTGGGTGGTCAGTCTCTTTGCTGGGAGGCTCCTAAAGGGCCTTCAGCCCCTCCTCAGCCCTGGACAGCAGCAGCAGCATCACCTTTGCAGGGCCCAGCAGGGCTCTCCTGAGCTGCCCTGGCCCACCTGCAGACAGAGCCTGCCCCAGCCAGGGCCCTGCAGACAGGCAGGTTTCTGTAGGGCCGGGCCCAGGGCACAGAGGGTGGGATGGGCTCTGTCAGCGCTGGCAGGGACAAGGCTCCTCTCAGCAGGGAAATGTCCAGGCCCAGGGAGATGCTCAGGGAAGGAGAGGGGGCTGAAGAGAGCAGTGCTGGGGGCAGGAGGGCACTGTTGGTGTGTGGGAGGTGCCGTGCACAGCTGGGCACGGGAACACTGTCCTGAGTGCCCAGCTGTCTCTGCCCTGCCCTCCCAGGCACAGCACCACCACATCTTCTCTTGGTTCTGCACTGCCCTGATATTGTCCCTGGCATCTGGTGCTCTCAGGGAGGCTCTGGCATTTGCAGCAGCTGAGTCAGGCACTGCCCTTGGGATTGCTGCCAGGCAGCTGTGGCCATGGCCATGGGGTGTCCAAGCTTCCCTGGGATCTGTGGGGCTGTGGGCAAAGCAGTCCATGGGAAAGGGGAATGGGCTGAGCCCCCTCCCTGAGATCCCATCATGGGCACACCCGGGGATCTCCTTGCTGTGTCCTTGCAAGCTCTGAGCTGCCCTCCTGGCTGCAAATCTGTGCCAGAGCCCCTCGCAGTTCCCTGAATGTGCCCTGGGGAAGTGCAGAGATGCCAGAGCTGAGGAAATGCTGCTGGGTTTGCCAAGGGAGCCGTGAGTGTCCTTGGCAGAAGGGGGTGCTGAGACCTTGCCCATAGCCCTTTGGAGAGGGGGGGGCATTCAGGGATCCCTCTGCTCTGGGCAGGGTCTGTTTTATCCCAGGGTGACCCGGGAGTGTGACTGTGCTCTGATTGCAGCCAAAGCTGCAAACCCAGGGCAGTTGGGAACAAGCCCATCCAGCCCCTCCCCTTGCCCAAGCCACAAGGAATTCTTTGCCTCTCACATCTCTCAGTGGCAAACTCTGAGTGCAGCAGAAATGCTGGGGATTTCTGATCTCAGACAACCAGCAGTGATGTGTGGGCAGGAAAAAATTCATCACATCTCTTCCCTGCTATCCATGTCCTTTAGAAGTGGGAGTGCAGATGGCAACAAGCCTGTCTGCATTAAGAGTGATTCCCCTGACAAATCCTGAATATCCAGCCTTGTCCCTCTGCCACATGGCCACAAACCCAGGGCAGCAGGGCAGGGATGGCTCCTGGAGAGCCCCCATGCACAGGTCTGGCTGCTGCTGGCACACGCAGACAGCACAACTGGAGCTCAGGCAGGGACCTGGGTGAAGGTTTTCCAAGAGTAGGAACAAGGGTGGGTGAGGCACAGCGGGACAGTCTACAGGGAATGGCCCAGGCTTGGCTCAAAGCAGCCTCTGCTGACTTGTCCCTGTCCTTTCTCCATGAACAGGTCCCCATGTGCAGCCAGAGCAAATGTCCAACAGCAGCTCCATCAGCCACTTCCTCCTGCTGGCATTGGCAGACAGGTGGCAGCTGCAGCTCCTGCACTTCTGCCTCTTCCTGGGCATCTCCCTGGCTGCCCTCCTGGCCAACGGCCTCATCATCAGCGCCGTAGCCTGCAGCCACCACCTGCACAGCCCCATGTTCTTCTTCCTGCTCAACCTGGCCCTCACCGACCTGGGCTGCATCTGCACCACTGTCCCCAAAGCCATGCACAATTCCCTCTGGGACACCAGGAACATCTCCTACACAGCATGTGATGCTCAGGTCTTTTTCTTTATGTTCTTCATGTCAGCAGAACTTTCCCTCCTGACCATCATGTGCTACGACCGCTACATGTCCATCTGCAAACCCCTGCACTACGGGACCCTCCTGGGCAGCAGAGCTTGTGCCCACATGGCAGCAGCTGCCTGGGCCAGTGCCTTTCTCAATGCTCTCATGCACACGGCCAATACATTTTCCCTGCCCCTGTGCCATGGCAATGCCCTGGGACAGTTCTTCTGTGAAATCCCACACATCCTCAAGCTCTCCTGCTCCAAATCCTACCTCAGGGAACTTGGACTTCTTGCATTTTCCATTGTCTTAGCACTTGGCTGTTTTGTGTTCATTGTTTTCTCCTATGAGCAGATCTTCAGGGCTGTGCTGAGGATCCCCTCTGAGCAGGGACGGCACAAAGCCTTTTCCACCTGCCTCCCTCACCTGGCCGTGCTCTCCCTGTTTATCAGCACTATCATGTTTTCTCACCTGAAGCCCCCCTCCATCTCCTCCCCATCCCTGGATCTGGCCCTGTCAGTTCTTTACTCAGTGGTGCCTCCAGCCCTGAACCCTCTCATCTACAGCCTGAGGAACCAGGAGCTCAAGGCTGCAGTGTGGAGACTGATGACTGGATGGTTTCAGGAACATTAAACTGCTGGACAATTTCTGTAACTCACTTGTCATAAAAGTAATCTTTGATTATTCTTTTTGTTTTAATTTTGGAGGCCCTTCTTCTTTGTTTTAGTTTTTAAATATTGTCCATTAATAAAAGCCATTGTTTGTGCCATTTCTCGTTTTGTTTCTCTCCACGTTCTCTGTGGCCACAGACTGTGACAATGAGGGGCTGAGATATTGGTGTCTTTAAAGGAACTCAAGGATGTCCCAGCCAAGTTTCCTGCAGAGATGCCCCTTTGGTTCCCTTCTCTGCAGCTGCAGCAGCAATGTCTGTGTGCAGAGCTGGGGGCAGATCAGTGCTGGCACAGCAGCTGTGCCCAGCAGCAGCAGCACTTGGTGCTGCCAGTGCTGCTGCCGTGGCCCTGCCCCGCTGCCCTCCTGGCCCTGGTGTTGCTGTAGGGCCTGAGTGCTCTCGGGGCCGGGCACAGGGCTGGGGGTGGCAGTGCCGGGGCTGCAGCAGGGACAGCCCATGGCCACTGCTGGCACAGCAGCGCTGAGGCCTCAGCCCAGGGCCTGGGGGCTCCAGGCTCCTTGCCCAGGCTCTCTCCACAACACATTGCCCAGGCCAATGCTCAGCAGAGAAAAGCCCCGGCAGCAGCCCCAGGCTGGCCGTGGGCAGGCTGGGGGCAAACAGCACGGCTGGGGCTCTGCAAGGGCCCTGGGGCACACGGCAAGGAGCAGCAGAGCAGGGCCTGATCCATCTCCACTGTGCTGGACACCCCAGGGCAGCGTCCCACAGCCTCCTCATGCACCTGCCAACAACATCCCCCCTCTGCAGCCCTGGCCTCTCCCCCAGCTCACACAGCTGCCGCAGCCTTGCAGGCACAGACACGGCAGCACTGCCTCAGGAGCCCCTGTTTGCACTGCCCAGAGCAGGCCTGAGCACCCCCATGGGGTTGGTGTGGGGAGATGAACCTGAGGGAGCACAAATGCCAGCAGCCCCTGGGGCCAGGAAGGGCTGGGCCACAGCAGGGAAACCCCTCAGGTTTCTGGTGGCCTCTGAAGTCAGAGCCAGAAAGTTTGTTCCCATGAGCTGGGAGTTTGCTGTGCCACTGCAGATGTTGTTGCTCAGAGCCAGGGCTGCCTGGCAGCCATCCGAAAACAGCCCTGACCATTTCCTTTGCTTACCTTGCCTTTCTTTCCTCTTCCTGCTGCAAAATTTCTTCCTCTTACCCACCCCTGTTCCCTCCCCTGCAAACAGCCCATCCCTGGTTGCCCTTTTCTCTCTGGCCCCACTCCCTATTTCAGTTCCTCACTTGGCACCATGGGAACGTCCCTTGGGGAGCAGGATCATCCTCCAAGTGCTTCAGGAATTGTCTGCAGGCTCCTGCAGTGCCTCCTGCTGCTCCCTTGCCAGAGGCACCCCAGGCCAGGGGGGCCCATCTGGGCTGCTGTGTCTGCCTGTGGGGCTCCCTGTTGTGGGCAGTGAGGAGGAGCTGCAGAGGCTCTGCAGGACTGACAGGATGGGCTTTGGGGCTGTGAGGAGAAGCTGAGGCACCTGGGCTGCTGCACCTTCTGAAGAGGAGGCCCAGGGATCATGCTGCAACTGCTGCAAGGGTAGTTTCAGAGAATCCCAGAATCAGCAAGGTTGGAAAAGACCTTGGACATCATCAAGTCCAACCTGTGCCCTGACACTGCCTTGTCTCCCCTGAGCCTCCTCTTCTCCAGGAGAAACAACCCCAGCTCCCTCAGCCACTCCTCACAGCACTTGTGTTCCAGACCCCTCACCAGCCTTGTTGCCCTTCTCTGGACACGCTCCAGCCCCTCCATGTCCTTCCTCAATTGGGGCGCTCAGAACTGGACACTGCACTCGAGGTGCTGCCCAACCAGTGCTGAGCACAGGGGAAGAATCCCTGCCCTGCTCCTGCTGGCCACACCATTCCTGATCCAGGCCAGGAGCCATTGGCCTTCTTGGCCACCTCAGCACACTGCTGGCTCATGTCCAGCCTGCTGTCCATCAGTCCCGGCAGGTCCCTTTCTGCCTGGCTGCTGTCCAGCCACTCTGTCCCCAGCCTGTGGCACTGCAGGGGTTGTTGTGGCCAAAGTGCAGGACGTGGCACTTGGACTTGTTCAACCTGACATTGTTGGATTTGGGCCCTGGATCCAGCCTGTGCAGGGCCCTGTGCAGAGCCCTCCTGCCCTCCAGCAGATCCACACTCACACCCAGCTTGCTTTTATATGCCAATTTGCTGATGGTGGACTCAATCCCTTCATCCAGATCATTAATGCAGACCTTGAAATCCACGCTAGCTGGGGCTGATCCCTCAGCCATCCTGTGGGTGCCCTGTGATGGCACTCAAGGTGAGCTTTTCCATCACCTGGCCAGGCACTGAGGTCAGGCTGACAGGCCTGGAGTTCCCCAGATCCTCCTTCCAGCCCTTCTTGGGGATGGGCTCACATTGGCACCTCCAGTCCTCTGGGACCTCCCTGGTGAGCCAGGAGTGATGAGAAATGATGGAGAGCAGCTTGGGGAGCCCATCCAGCAGCTCTCTCATGCCCCTAGGATGGATCCCATCTGCTTCCAGAGACACCTGTGATCATCTGAGTGGCTCAGCAGGTCAGCAGCTGCTTCCTCCTGGATGACAGGGGGGCTCTTCTGCTCCCTGTCCCCATCTACCAGCTCAGAACACTGGTCCTGAGGACAGCTTGTCTTATTGTTGAGTATTTAGAAAAACAAGGTGTTAAGCAGCTCAGCCTTTTATTTAGTTACTCTATTCCCCCCTGCAGCCAATAAAGACTAGAGGTTCTCTTTATTCCACATTTTGCTCTTAACTTATTTATAGAAACATTTTCTATTATTTTTCATGGAAGTGGCCAGGTTAATCTCAAATTGACCTTTCACCTCTCTAATTTTCTTTTTGCATGACCTAACAACATCCTTAAACACTTCCTGAGTTGCCTGACCTTCTGTGCAAAGGGGATGCACCGCCTTTTTTCCCCTGAGTTCCCACAAAAGCACCATGGGCAGCCAGGCCAGCCATTTTCCTCACTGGCTCATCAGGACAGGCTGCTCTTTCCCCTTAAGATTTCTTTCTTGAAGTGTGTCCTTCCTTCCTGGACCCCATTTGCTTTTAAGGGCTGTTTCCCTTAAATCTGCATCCTGAATAAACCAAACTCTGCCCTCTGTAATTGCAGCATAGAAGGTTTGTTGATGCCCCTCCTTCTTTCACAGAATATTGAAAACTGGATTATTTCATGGTCACTGCACCCCAGGCAGCCTCCAACCACCACATCTCCCACCAGCCCTACTCTGTCTGTGAACAGCAGCGGGCAGAGCTTTCCTTGGGACTGGGAGTGTTACCAGAAGTTCAGTAAAATCAAAAACTCCTTCACCCCAATGCAGCATTCAGAAGCAGCATTCTTTATTCAGCTGGATGCACGGGGGGACAGGTCCTCCAAAGCCGTGCCTGCTGAGTACAGGAAAGTTTCTGTTTATATTCTGTATTTTGGATCCATATTCATTGCTTGTCCCAGACTGAACAGACATATGATAATCATTTCCCTGAAATCATTAACACATTTCCCCTCCCCTTTTGCATGTCCTCTTCTGCCCTGGGGCTCTCTCTGGTGGTCCCTGGTGGTCACAGACCCCAATGTTCCAGTCAGCCTGGCTGAGCTGGCAGGACCCTGAGGCTGCTGAACTTCCAGTTCCCCTCCTTACCCAATGGGCATTGTGTGGTTTCCATGGGCCATGGTTTTGGAGAAGGAGCATTGTGTCAGCTCACCAGGTGCAGACCATTGATTATCTGGAAACATGAGGTGACAGAGTGGGCTGTGACATCTCAGAGTGGGTTATGTGAGGTCATAGAGGAGCCAGAGCATCATGGGCCATGTGTGTGACATCACAGAGCCAGCTGTGACATCACAGGGAGAGGTCTGACATCATAGAGCAGGCTATGACACCACAGAGTTGGCTGTGACATTACAGGGTGGCTGTGTGACATCACAGAATGGGTTGTGACATCAGAGATCAGCTGTGTGACATCATGGGGGGCTGTGTGACATCCCAGGAGGGCTGTGTGAGGTCACTGGGTTGGTAACTCTGCCCCAGCTCCCCCTCACAGTTTCCCCCAAGAAGTCCAATGCTCTCCATGCCCAGAAGGGTCCCCTGTCCCCCGGAATCCCCCCGGTGCACCTGGAGCCACAGCCTCCACCAAAGGATGTTCCACAGGATCGACCCCAGAGCCTGACACGGGGACAAGGGGCTGGGCTGTGTGACCAGGACATCAAGGACGTGGATTCTCCAGGTCACTGTGGCCTGGGTTGAGTTCCCCAGGGGAGGAACGATGTCTGGCAGCTGCAGCAGGGTCAGGGAAGGGCTCCAAGGTGGGGCTGCAGCCCTTGGGCTGTCAGGAGAGGCTGAGGGAGCTGGGCTTGTCCAGCCCCGAGCAGGGAAGGCTGAGGGGCTCCTCATCCCAGCCTGGCAGTGCCCCCGAGGAGGTGATGGAGAACACAGAGCCAGGCTCTTCACCGGGGGCCTGCTGGGAGACAAAAGACAATGAGCAGAGGGTGAAAGAGGGGAGGCTCAGCCAGGACAGGAGGAAACCTTTGTTCCCATGGGCTCAGCCAGCTGCTGAGATGCTGCCCCCTAATCCCTGTCCTTTGGGATTTTCCAATCCAGACCAAATCAACCTTGAACCACTTGGTCTGACCCAGTTTCTGACAGCTTGGGCTGCTGACTTGCTGAGCTCCTTTCCAATTCAGCTCTCCAATGCTGCTGGGACAATGCTGGTCCCTGTTTTAGACTGGAGCAGAGCAGATGGGACAGGAGCCCTGCAGGGCTGTAGGGGACCGGCAGCTTGCGAGGTGCACGAGCACATCTTCATTAGCTGGGTCATTCGAGCACTTCTAAGAAATGTCCAAGTTTTCCCACCTGCAGGAGAGACCAGGAATTTCCTGAAACTGTACAATGGCAGGAGAAGAAATCCTGATCTTGCCCTCTCTTTGTGTCACTGGCTGGAGTTGTGTTTTTCATGGAGCTGTGCCTTCCCTTGGCTTTGTTGGCTGACAATGAATGAACATCCCTCTGTGTCTCGGGCAGCTCCTTCTGCAAGGAAAGCAGGTGGGAGTTGGTGCCAAGGAGCTGAAAGCTGCAGGTGCAGCCTGGAGTGGAGGGAGCTCAGATTTGCACAAGGCTGCTCTGAGTGCCAGGGGCTGGATGAGGGAAATGGTGGGCTGGGGATGGGGACAAAGTGTGATTGATTGTCAGCCATGAAGGGTCTTGATGTTCATATCTATTCAGAGCACCTTAGGAGGTGCTGGGGATCAATATCAACTGCAGATTGCTGATATCAATCTATAAACAGGAAAACAAAACTAAAGAGGACAAAAAAAATCAAAAAAAAACCCAAAAAAACCCCTGCATTTTAAAAAATATGGTATATTCTCTTTGAATCCACTTCTCAAATCTGTACAATGAACCACAGAAGAATTGCAGACTTGAAATTAAATTATTTCCAGGGGCTTTTCTTGTTAGACTGCTTTGGAATGTTAATGAGCCTTTGGCACTGAATTCCTGAACTGAAGAGCTGAAGACTGAACAAGCCTCTGGAGAGCTAAAGTTCATCAGGGAACCTCCAAGTTGCTGAGGATCCATCCTCAGCAGAGCAGATTGAAGAGATTCCAGGGGTTTCCAGCTGCTCAAGAGCTGTGAGCTCACATGCAGGCACAGGGGCTCCATGGTGGCATCTGAGGGGTCTCTGGGCTCCTGAAGATCTGTTTGGTCACCGGCAGTCACAGGGGTTTTGTGGTGACATCCCAGGGGTCCTTAATTTTTCTAAGGGTCATGAGGTGACAGACAGTCCCAGGGCTGCCCAGTGACACCAGAGGTGTCTGTAGCCTGCCAAGGAGCCAATTTGTCCCAGGCAGTGGCCGGAGTGCAGTGGTGACATCCGTGTGCTCCTAAAGAACAGCAAGGTCACTGGCACTCCCAGGGGCTCCATGGAGACATCCCAGGAGTGTCCAGGCTGCCAAAGAGCTGGGATGTCACAGACACTCCCAGGGGGTCCATGGGGACATTCCAGGAGTGTCCAGGCTGCCAAAGAGCTGGGATGTCACAGACACTCCCAGGGGCTCCATGGGGACATCCCAGGAGTGTCCAGGCTGCCAAAGAGCTGGGATGTCACAGACACTCCCAGGGGCTCCATGGGGACATCCCAGGAGTGTCCAGGCTGCCAAAGAGCTGGGATGTCACAGACACTCCCAGGGGCTCCATGGGGACATCCCAGGAGTGTCCAGGCTGCCAAAGAGCTGGGATGTCACAGACACTCCCAGGGGCTCCATGGGGACATCCCAGGAGTGTCCAGGCTGCCAAAGAGCTGGGATGTCACAGACACTCCCAGGGGCTCCATGGGGACATCCCAGGAGTGTCCAGGCTGCCAAAGAGCTGGGATGTCACAGACACTCACAGGGGTTCCTGTCATGGGCAGAGTGGCAGCTTCAGGCAAAGTTTATTAGAGCAGCTCCTGTTGGGTCACGAGGTTCACAAAGGACCCAAACCTGGACCCCCAGGCTTTCTAAACTCCTTCTGGGACAGAATCCTGGGAGTGCCTGGATCCAATCCCAGCCCCAGACTTTCTCAAGGATTTATGCCTAAAGCATTATACAGGTGGAACTGAACCTTTGTACAACTTTGTCCCACAACTTTAAGGATGGCAAACCAGAAGTATTTATGGACATATTGATATGACTGATTATGGTCATGATTAGACAAAAAGGTCTTAATCAGAATGATTTACTCCACAGTACAGGAGCTGTAACATCTATTTTAAGATAGTGCTCTAGGAAGCAATTTGGAAGCAATTGGATTAAAGCAAAACCAGTTATTAACCAGAGATGGGTGTCACTCCCCCAGACCAACGACCGTGGGCAAATCTCTTTAGCTCAGCCTCAGGCAGTGACCTTGAGGGGTGTCCCCACTCCAGGGAGGAATCTCCACACCCCCCCAAGAAGGGAAATATCAGGAGATGCTGCAGTTAAAATTTGGGACGGGGCTTTTCTCGTCTGAAGTGCTGCCCTGTCAGTCAGATGTGCCCAGGCTGTGCCAGCTCAGCAGCTCTGCAGAAGCTCTCAGTGGTGTCACTGGGTTGTTGCTTTCTCTGGGGATTTTAGCAGCTCTGCCACAGCTTCAGCTCCCTCTCAGCATGTGGAACTTTGGGATGGAGGAGTCAGGCTGCTTTCAGCATTCTTCACCCCCAAAGCAGCATGATCCCCTTCTTCATTTCCCACTGGGGGCTTTGCAAACAGGGCCTTGTTGGGGTTGTTTGAGCCCATTGCAGGCAGAGCCTCCTGCTCCAGCAGGAACTGCCTTTCCTGTGCCAGGACCAGGGCAGGTCCCACTGCAGGAAAAGCCCCAGGCCAGCCCCAGCAGAGTGAAGGGCTCGGGCACAAGTGCAGAGTGCCGTGCTGGGAGCTGTGCCAGGGAGAGCCTGAGGCACCAAAGGCCCCTGGGCAGCAGCAGCTGCTTCCAGGGCATGGCCAGAAGCCTCCCTTGGCCACCCGGCCTGGTGGCCACCACTGCAGAGCTGCTGGCTCAGGGCTCATTTCTGCCTGGGCTCTGCCCCAGCCCACAGAGTGTGAGCTCAGCCCTGACTCTGGCACAGCCGCTGGGCCTGAGCCCTGCAGAGCCTCAAGGTCACCTGTGCCAGCCTGGTGCCCATCCCTGGGTCTGGCACTGTCACTTCTGTGCTCGCTGCTGCCTCCAACACTGAACACCCTCATCTACAGCCTGTGAGAAATTAAGCTGTCAATCAAACAACAATGTGTGTCTGCAGGCAATGTGGACAAAGACGGTGAGATTATTGCAAAGAAAAGTTTTTCAGCTAAGTAAGGCATCGAAGTGGGGCTTAACAAGACAACTATACAACCGTAGGCTTTTAACTAAGTTTGTTGTAACAACAAAATTGTAATTGTTTGCATGTAATTAAACTATTTTGTAGTATAAGTATTAAACTATTCTTTGTACAAGTTATAAATTGGGGGGTTTTGTATAGAAGAATTTGCAATCCTTTAATGAGGGGAAGTAAGACTAACAAACCAATAGGCCCTACAAAGATATCTTTAAACATGCTGACTTTTAAGGTTCTGTAAGAAGAGAGACAGGGGCCCCATGCAGACAGGTGTTGGGGCACACTAACTTAAGTTGTGTAATAACCAAGAAAAAGCTTGCAAAATGTATGCTGACTAACACAATATATATGCTATATGCTTGCTAAAGCAAACTGTATAACCAAAAATAATGTAAGTGGAAAAATATATTTTAAAAGAAGACTGAGATACTGGAGAAACATCAGAAGCCCATCTCAGACCACCTCCCCAACAAATTTTCAAAAACCACAACTGCTGATTATGAATAAAAGCAAGTAGAAAATAACTGAAAACTTGGGGAAGTCAAGTGCCTAGAATGGTATAAGAAGACCACTGCTTGAGAGCAGATTTGTGTGTTGCTTGGGGTGGAGACCCCCACACACCCAGCGCTGTCATTGCTCACCCTTTTATTGAACAAATTAATGAAGTGGCTATATTGCTTGATGAATTGGCAGGTCTAGCTTTTAATTTATTACACACATCCGATCTTTTTTTAAACACATCCAGGGATGGTGATGCTACCACCTCCCTGGGCAGACAATTTCAGTACCTTACCACTCTTTCTATAAAAACTTTTTTCCTGATATCCAACCTGTATTTCCCTTGATGAAGCTTGAGACTGTGTCCTCTCATTCTGTCAGTTGCTGCCTGGAGAAAGAGACCAACCCCCACCTGACTACATCCACCTTTCAGGAAGTTGCAGAGAGTGATAAGATCACCCCTGAGTCTCCTTTTCTCCAGGCTAAACAACCCCAGCTCCCTCAGTCGTTCCTCACAGGAGTTCCAAGCCCCTCACCAGCCTCATTGCCTCCTCTGGACGTGCTCAAGTGTCTCAATGTCCTTCCTGAACTGAGGGGCCAGAGCTGGACACAGCACTCAATGTCCTTCCTGAACTGAGGGGCCAGAGCTGGACACTGCACTCAATGTCCTTCCTGAACTGAGGGGCCAGAGCTGGACACAGCACTCAACATCCTTCCTGAACTGAGGGGCCAGAGCTGGACACAGCACTCAATGTCCTTCCTGAACTGAGGGGCCAGAGCTGGACACAGCACTCGAGGTGCAGCCTCAGCAGTGCCCAGTACAGGGGCAGAACAACGTCCCTGCTCCTGCTGACCACACCATTTCTGATCCAGGCCAGGAGCCATTGGTCTTCTTGGCCACCTGGGCACACTGCTGGCTCATGTCCAGCCTGCTGTCCATCAGTGCCCTCAGGTTCATTTCTGTCTGGGCACTGTCCAGCCACACTGTGCCCAGCCTAGAGCACTGCAGGGGCTTATTTTGTTCAAAATGCAGGACTCAGCACTTGGACTTATTAAACTTCATCTTATTGGACTCTGCCCACCCATCCAACCATTCCATGTCTCTCTGCAGAGCCCTCCTACCTTCCAACAGATTGACACACACTCCCAGCTTAGTGTCACCTGCAAATTTACTAATGAAAGACTCAATCCCCTCATCCATGTCATCAATAAAAATATTGAACAGAGCTGGCCCCAGCACAGACCCCTGAGGAACACCACCGGTGCCTGGCTGCCAGCTGGATGCAGCACCATTCCCCACCACCCTCTGGGCCCGGCCATGCAGCCAGTTCTGAACCCAGCAGAGAGTGCTCCTGTCCAAGGCCTGGGCTGCCAGCTTGTCCAGCTTCACCACAAGGACAACCCAATGACCACACCCACTGAGGACACCCACTATCTACCCTCATTGACCATCCCTCACTGACCACACCCTTTGACCACACCCAGTGACTACACCCACTGTGCACACCCACTGACGACTCCCCACTGACCACCTCACTGACCAACTCAATGAACAACTGCTCTCACAACCCCAATGACTACACCCCAGTGACCACCCCACTGACTACAATGCAGTGTCCACCCACTGACTACAGCTTACTGACCACACCCACTCCCCATTGCACACTGACCACACCCCAGAGACCACACCCACTGATTACACCCATTGACCACACCAACTGACTACACCCACTTACTACATACACTGACCACCCCAATGATCACACCTACTGACCACACCAACTTACCACACACACTGACCACCCCACTGAACACACCCCACTGACCACACCCACCCCATTGATCACATCCAGTCACATCCATCAAAATGGCCTCACCCACCCCTTTGACAATACCCTGAAATGGGCACACCTGCTCCATTGATTACATTCCTCACATTGACCACTCTTATCCCAATGACCACACACCCACATTGACCACACCCGCTGCAGTGACCACACTCATCCTATTGACCCCACCTACTCTCCAATGATCCCATCATTGTGACCACACTGACCACACCCATCATGCTGATCACACCCAATGACCACACCCAATGACCACACCCATTCACCACACCCACTTCCCACCCTAATGACCACCCCATTGACCATACCCACTGACCAAATCCTCTGACTACCCCTATTGACCATCCCTCACTGACAACACCCTTTGACCACACCCAGTCACAACACGTAGTGCCCACACCCACTGACCACTCCCCACTGAATGCCCCACTAACCACTCCCCACTGACTAACCCAATGACCACACCTCACTGACCACGCCAATGACCACACTCTAGTTTCCACCCCACTGACCACACCAATTAACCACACCAACTGACAATACTCCGAACACCCTTCTGATCACACCCACTGAGTAGACCCCCACTGTCCACACCCAGTGCCCACACATCCACTGACCACACCCACTTACTACCACAAAGACCACACCCACTGACCACTCCGGTGACTGCACCCATTGACTACATGCACTGAATACCGCAATGACCACCGTACTGAGCACGCCCAATGACAAATCAGTGACCACTCCCCACTGACCACCCCACTGATCATACCCACTCACCACACACACTGATCACCTCACTGACTACCGCAATCACCGCACCCATTGACCTCACCCACTGCCCATCCCAATGACAACCCCACTGACCACTCCCACTTACCACACCCACTGACCAAACACACTGCCCACCCCAATGAAAACTCCACTGACATGCCCACTAACCAATCCCCACTGACTAACCCACTGCCCACACCCGAATGACCACCCCACTGCCCACCCCAATGACCCCCCAAGGAGAAGGATGCCCTTTCCAGGCAAGAGGAAATACATGGCCAGGAAGAGCCAGTCGGTGTTGTTGTAGCTTTCCCTGTATATCATTTGTCTTATCCTTTCTGTTACCAGTAATGTTTCTGTTCCTATTTGTTGCTTATCTTGTTGCTGTTCCCAGCAAATTGTGCTTATCCCAGCCTGGGATCTTTGCCTTTTGTCCTTTCAATGAGAGGCTGGAGGGCAGTGAGGGGTGACACAGTTTTAGTGGGAGCAGAAAATTGGGGAATCCCAATCCTAAAGCCCAGCCCGTGGAAATTGAGCATCCCAGCTGGTGCCAGCCCTGGCTGCCCTGGCAACCACCCCTGGCATGGGGTCTGCATGGAGCTGCCAAGGGACTGACCATAGCAATAGGGGGCTGGTGGTGGTTGCCATGGAAACTCTCCAGAGTAACAGGTCCTGATGATGTTTGCCTGCTAAGGAACCAAGTTGTCACAGCCCCTCAGAGGGGTTCCATGGGGACTTCCCAAGAGTCTCCAGGCTGTTCCACAGCTGGAATGTCACAGGCACAGACAGGGGCTCCATGGACACCTCCCAGGGGTTTCTGGGGATGGTCAAAAGCGCTGTGGTCAGAGGCAGTCACAGCCATTCCATGGTGACATCCCAGGGCACATCTTCCACCAGATCAGGTTGTTCGGAGCCCTGTCCCAGCTGGACTTGAATGTTTCCAGGGATGGGGCATTGACTGTCTTGATGTATCACCAACCTCACCATCAAAAATTTTCTCCTTATCTCTCCTTATCTGAATCTCCCTTCCTTTTGTTTAAAACCACCACCCTCTGTCCTACTGTGACAGGCCCCACTAAAACCTTTGTCCACCATTGCATTCCCAATGAGCTGGGTTTCCATGGCAATTGCCAGGACAGGTGACCCAGGTGTGGTGTCCCAGTGAGGGTTGCCATGGACACAGTGGCCAGCACTGCCCCTTTCTGTCTGGCTGATCTGGCCTTTGGCCCTTGCAGTGGCGTTTGCTGCTGGTTCCGCGGTGCCTGAGCAGCCAGCGCGGCACAGGGCAGGTGGCCGTGGCACAAGCCCCCAGCAAGGGATCCCCTCTGGCTCTGGGCAGTGACACCAGCCCTGAGCAAGGGGCCCAGGGCAGCTTTCCATGGCAACCAACCATCACAAGGGCTCCAGGCCTTGGTTGCCATGGCCCCAAACCAAGGAACGGGTCCCTGTGGCCGCTGCCGTGGCACCTGAGGGCACCAACGAGTGCCAGTGCAATTGTACCTGGAACTGCCCTGGCACCGCTGAGGGGTGCCATGGCAGCCCAGGACAGCAACAGCTCTGCATGCAAGTGGCCATGGAACCTGGCTGCAGAAATGGCTCCTTGGGGTGCTTTCCAAGGAAACTGAAAATGATGGGGGTTGCTGTGGCACCCAAAGCCAGCAGTGGGGTCAGGGCAGTGTCCATGGCCACAGCCCCTTGCAATGGCCCAGGGCAGCTTGGGATGATGATCCACCCTCACTCCTGACCCAGGACAGGGCTTCCCCACAGCCTGTCTGCACTGAAGCACTTCCAAGCCTCTCTGCATTTTCCTTTCCCTCCTCTTGACTCACTCACACACCTCCCAACAACCCACCTGGAGCTTTCAGCTGCAAGGAGTTCAAAACTTGTCTGTCCTTCAGGAGTTGGTCCAATTCTGCCTTCAGCCAACTCTGGGTTTGTGTTTCTTGTAGAACTTCCTGTGTGTCTAAAACATTCCTTGCATGGTTCTGCCTTAGGGAAGGGGAACCTCCTTGGAGGCACCTTGGGCTTGGCACACACTTGAGGAAATTGTCTGAAACTCAGGAGTTTAGATTGCTAAAATAAAATAAAAAAAAAACCCTCTTTGGCTGAGTGCAGCCAGTTCTCCAAGCAAAGCAGTTCCCAGGTGAGTGAGGAGAGACAGGATGGGTTTGGGGAATGTGGAGCAAGGTTCTCCACACTTCTCATGGCACAGCTTCTCTGAGCAGGCCAGATCTCCTTGGGAGAGACTCTGGATCAGTATCAGACACACAATGCTGCAATCACCACTTCTCTAAAGAGAAAACTTCACCTTTGAAAATATGAATGTGGATTTAGTAGAAGCTCTTTGAAATATTTCTTCATAACTCTACGAAAAAAAGACTTCCTAATGAACTGCACCAGACCAGAGAGAAATCAAGGCAATGCCATGGTTTGTCAGGACTTGATTGATCCTAATGAGCCCCGTGGTGCATTTGGTGCTGAGCCCTTGAACCTCAGGGCCTGAGAGGAGATTGCACAAAACTTTCCTGGAGTCCGAGTCAGAAATAAAATACAAAGTGTCTAAAAGCTTTAGTGGGTCCTGCTGAGGTCCATCTCCAACACAGGCTCCTCATGGACTCCTTGGAGGAGAGAATTGGAGGCCAGGATTGCACAAAAACCTCTGAAAGACTCCGTGTGGGAAGGAAAATCCAAAGTACTTTAAACAGCTTGAGTATCTCAAAGTATTAATGAGCCCTACTCAGTGTCAATGCAAAGCTCTCAAGGGACCAATTAAAGCAGATAATTGGAGGCCAGGATCCCACAAAAACTTCTCAGACACTCAGTGCCAAAAAAAAGTTCTTTAGGAAACTTTGAGTATGTTAAAGTATTAATGAGCCCCACTGAGTGTCAGTGCAAAGCTCTCAAGGGACTAATTAAAGCAGATAATTGGAGGCCAGGATCACACAAAAACTTCTCAGAGACTCAGTGCCAGAGAAAAGTTCTTTAAGAAACTTTGAGTACCTTAAAGTATTAATGAGGTCCACTGAGTGCTTTACTGGCTAAGAATCCCAAGAGACTAATTAAAGCAGATAATTGGAGGCCATAATTTCACAAACTTCTCAGACTCAGTGTCAAAAAAAGTTCTTTAAGAAACTTTGAGTGCCTTAAAGTATTAATGAGCCCCACTGAGTGTTTTTACTGGCTAAGAATCCCAAGGGACTTGTTAAAGTAGATAATTGGGGCCAGGATTGCACAATCTTTCTCACAGAATCAGATTGAAAAGGGAAACACCAAGTACCTTAAAATAACTGAAGTACCTTGAAGCATTAATGAGCCCCACTGAGTGTTGGTACTGACAAAGCATCTCAAGGGACTAATTACAGCAGATAATTGGAGGCCATGGTTGCAGAAACCTCTCAGAAACTCCAAGGCAAAAGCCAAACCCAAAGTCCTTTGAAGAACCTGCAGTGGCTGGGAGCATTCAGGAGCCCCCCAGGACCATTCCTGACCAAGGTTCCCCAGGGACTCCTTCCAGCACATCCTTGAGGCCACTGGGCTGTCAGGGGGATGCTGAGGGCAGGACAAGGGGCTGACAGTGCCCAGCCTTGCTGGGGCTGTGCCAGGAGGCCCCAGGGCCTCAGGACAAGGTGTCTCCTCACAGCCCTTGCTGGCACAGACCCTGCTGTGCCCCAAGGCACCAAGACTTGATTTCTCTTTGTCCCCTCCTGGCATCACTGCCTCCAGTTCTCTGCTCTGCCTGGGGCCTGGGGACACTTTCTCTGTTGTGTCCCTCACTGGGACCCATTAAAACTTCCAGAAACTTTGGAGTTGGATTCTGACTTGGAGTTCTTGAAAGATTTCTTCATCTCCCTGATGTTCAGGGCCTGAGCACAAGCCCCAAGAGGGTCATTAAAGTCCTTGTGCTGTGTCTGTGCTGCTGAGCTGGGCTGAGCTCCTGGCACAGAGGCAGCTCCTGGCAACTAAGAAGAGCTTAAAACACATTTCTCTTGCTGAGCAACTCTTCTCCCAGCCCAGCAGGGCTGGGGCACTGCCTGCAGCCACCCCGGGCACAGCACACAGGCACAGAGAGCTTCAATCACTCAGGGCTGGGAAGGTGCTGAGAAGGGACTGGGGAAGAATCACTGCCAGCCCTTGGCACAGGAACCTCTGGCTGCAGGACAATGCAGCTGCAGCTCCTGCAGGGATCTCCTCCAGCTGGAACAGCCCAATGCCTACAGACTCTGTGAGTACAACTCTCTGAGTATTTCTGGTGCAGGGGAGGTGAAATGCTCATGAAGCTCTGACACACTGAGAGCTTCTGCCCACTCCCCAAATATTTCCAAGACAAGTATTTGTTTTCAAATGAGGACATTTCCTGAGGCTTTGTTTTCAGTTTTTAATACTAAATAATGGGAGAGTGGGAGAACAAATGATAAAGGTGTCATTAATTTTGACAAGTCCCTGGGACATCTGAACTCTCAGTGATCAGCAGGTGTGCAGGAGACCCCTGATGTGCTTTCAGCCACTCCTCCGCCCATGGACAGCACCAGCATCACCTTGGCTGGGCCCATCAGGCTCAGTCTGAGCTGTCCTTTCTCCAGGCTGCCAACAGAACCTGCCCCCAGCCAGTGCCCTGCAAACAGGCAGGGTTCTGTAGGGCCAAGGAGAGTGCCCAGAGATTTGGGGTCTGGGAGTGCTGGCAGGGAGAGCTCAGGCACAGGGAAACCCCTGCAGGAGGCAAATCTGCAGGAAGCAGAGAGAAGATGAGGCAATGAGAGAAAACAAACCCAAGCAATGTTGTGGCAGGGAGAGTTGAGAGATCTCCACAGGAGCCCCTCCAGTGCAGCCCCTGGCTCTGAACAAGCCCCCTCCCTCCTGTCCCCCAGCCAAGCCTCTGCCCTCAGGGCCGGGGCTCCAAGGCCTGAAGCCCCTCCTGTGCAGGCAGAGCTGCAGCAGAGCCCTGGGGCAGCTCTGCAGCCCCGGGCCCAGTTCCCTCTGCAGAGCACAGGGCTGGGAGCAGCTGCCCGGCCCTGGGGGGCTCTGGGAGGGGGCACAGCTGGCTCAGGGTGACGCTGTCCCCAGTGCCTGGCTCTGGGCAATGCTGTCAGTGCAGCCAGGGAAGGAGCTGCATCTCCCTCAGTCCAAAGCCATCACAAGGACACTTGGAAGTCTCCTGGAGATTTCAGTGCAAGCTGGGAGCCTCAATCCAGGATGCAAACCTGTCCTGCAGCATCTCTGTGTTATCTGAAAGACCTCCGAGGAAAGGCAGAGGTGTTCTGACACTGGAAATGCTGTTGGGTTGGTGAAATGAGCAACGTGAGTCGTTGGATACCAAAGTGGGGCTTGGCAGTGGTGGATCCATCTGCTCTCAGCAGTACCTGGGGATTCTTCAGGGGAAACATGGGAAGGTGATCACCCTCCACCTAAGAAAGGCTAAAGCCCAGAGAAACTCTAAAGAGATGAGAATGACAGCCCATGTCCCCTCACTCTCCACTCATCACTTTGCCTCACAGAACTTGCTCTGTTCTCCCTGGGGGCAGCAGAAATGCTGAGGGTTTGATATCCAAGAATACCAGGAGAGACACTAGGGGGAGCTTAGAAAGAAAAATGCAGAATTCTTAAACAGAAAAGGCTGTCTGTGTGTCGCAGGGGAGGGTGTATGGGAAATGGCTTTGATTTTGGTTCCAGGTATCTCCTCTAACTCTTCACTGTCCTTTTATCCCAGGCAGTACCCAATGCCCAGCCAGAGCAAAAGTCCAACAGCAGCTCCATCAGCCACTTCCTCCTGCTGGCATTGGCAGACAGGCGGCAGCTGCAGCTCCTGCACTTCTGCCTCTTCCTGGGCATCTCTCTGGCTGCCCTCCTGGGCAACGGCCTCATCATCAGCGCCGTAGCCTGCGGCCACCACCTGCACAGCCCCATGTTCTTCTTCCTGCTCAACCTGGCCCTCACCGACCTGGGCTGCATCCTAACCACTGTCCCCAAAGCCATGCACAATTCCCTCTGGGACACCACAAACATCTCCTACACAGGTTGTGCTGCTCAGCTCTTTTTCTTTATGTTCTTCACCTCAGCAGAATATTTCCTGCTGACCATCATGTGCTACGACCGCTACGTGTCCATCTGCAAACCCCTGCACTACGGGACCCTCCTGGGCAGCAGAGCTTGTGCCCACATGGCAGCAGCTGCCTGGGCCAGTGCCTTTCTCTATTCACTGCTGCACACAGCCAATACATTTTCCCTGCCCCTGTGCCATGGCAATGCCCTGGGCCAGTTCTTCTGTGAGGTTCCCCAGATCCTCAAGCTCTCCTGCAACAAATCCCACCTCAGGGAACTGGGGCTTCTTGCTGTTAGTGCCTGGTTAGCCTTTGGCTGTTTTGTGTTCATTGTTTTCTCCTATGTGCAGATCTTCAGGGCTGTGCTGAGGATCCCCTCTGAGCAGGGACGGCACAAAGCCTTTTCCACCTGCCTCCCTCACCTTGCTGTGGTCTCTCTGTTCATCAGCACTGCACTGTTTGCTCACTTGAAGCCCCCCTCCATGTCCTCCCCATCCCTGGATCTCTCCCTGTCAGTTCTGTACTTGGTGGTGCCTCCAGTCCTGAACCCCCTCATCTACAGCCTGAGGAACCAGGAGCTCAAGGCTGCAGTGTGGAGATTGATGACTGGATGGTTTCCAGGAACATTAAACTGCTGGCTAATTTTTGCAAATTGTAATAAAAGTCATCATTGATACTTGTTGTTGATTTGCTTATAGTTGTTTTTCCTGTACTTAATATTTTTAATCATATCCACAAAGAAAAGCCATTCTTGGTGCCATTTCTCATTTTGTTTCTCTCCACCTTCCCTGTGCCCACAGACTGTGTCAATGAGGGGCTGCACTCTTGGTGCCTTTAAAGGAACTCAAGGATCTCCCAGCCAAGTTTTCTGCAGAGATGCCCCTGTGGTTCCCTTCTCTGCAGCTGCAGCAGCAATGTCTGTGTGCAGAGCTGGGGGCAGATCAGTGCTGGCACAGCAGCTGTGCCCAGCAGCAGCAGCAGCACTTGGTGCTACCAGTGCTGCTGCCGTGGCCCTGCCCCGCTGCCCTCCTGGCCCTGGTGTTGCTGTAGGGCCTGAGTGCTCTCGGGGCCGGGCACAGGGCTGGGGGTGGCAGTGCCGGGGCTGCAGCAGGGACAGCCCATGGGCACTGCTGGCACAGCAGCGCTGAGGCCTCAGCCCAGGGCCTGGGGGCTCCAGGCTCCTTGCCCAGGCTCTCTCCACAACACATTGCCCAGGCCAATGCTCAGCAGAGAAAAGCCCCGGCAGCAGCCCCAGGCTGGCCGTGGGCAGGCTGGGGGCAAACAGCACGGCTGGGGCTCTGCAAGGGCCCTGGGGCACACGGCAAGGAGCAGCAGAGTAGGGCCTGATCCATCCCCACTGCGCTGGACACCCCAGGCCAGCGTCCCACAGCCTCCTCATGCACCTGCCAACAACATCCCCCCTCTGCAGCCCTGGCCTCTCCCCCAGCTCACACAGCTGCCGCAGCCTTGCAGGCACAGACACGGCAGCACTGCCTCAGGAGCCCCTGTTTGCCCTGCCCAGAGCAGGCCTGAGCACCCCCATGGTGTTGGTGTGGGGAGATGAACCCGAGGGAGCACAAATGCCAGCAGCCCCTGGGGCCAGGAAGGGCTGGGCCACAGCAGGGAAACCCCTCAGGTTTGTGGTGGCCTCTGCAGTCAGAACCAGAAAGTTTGTTCCCATGAGCTGGGAGTTTGCTGTGCCACTGCAGACGTTGTTGCTCCGAGCCAGGGCTGCCTGGCAGCCACCCCCAAACTGCCCTGACCATTGCCTTTGCTTTACCTTGGCTTTCTTGACTCTTCCTGCTACAAATTTCTTTCTCTTGCCCACCCCTGTTCCCTCCCCTGCAAACAGCCCATTCCTGGTTGCCCTTTCCTCTCTGGCCCCACTCCCCATTTCAGTTCCTCACTTGGCACCATGGGAACGTCCCTTGGGGAGCAGGATCATCCTCCAAGTGCTTCAGGAATTGTCTGCAGGCTCCTGCAGTGCCTCCTGCTGCTCCCTTGCCAGAGGCACCCCAGGCCAGGATGGCACATCTGGGCTGCTGTGTCTGGCTGTGGGGCTCCCTGTTGTGGGCAAGGAGGAGGAGCTGCAGAGGCTCTGCAGGACTGACAGGATGGGCTTTGGGGCTGTGAGGAAAAGCTGAGGCACCTGGGCTGCTGCACCTTCTGAAGAGGAGGCCCAGGGCTCCTCCTACAACTGCTGCAAGGGTGGTTTCAGAGAATCCCAGAATCAGCAAGGATGGAACAGACCTTGGACATCATCAAGTCCAACCTGTGCCCTGACACTGCCTTGTCTCCCCTGAGCCTCCTCTTCTCCAGGATAAACAACCCCAGCTTCCTCAGCTGCTCCTCACAGGACTTGTGTTCCAGACCCCTCACCAGCCTTGTTGCCCTTCTCTGGACACGCTCCAGCCCCTCCAAGTCCTTCCTCAATTGGGGGGCCCAGAACTGGACACAGCACTCGAGGTGCTGCCCCACCAGTACCATGCACAGGGGAAGAATCCCTGCCCTGCTCCTGCTGGCCACACTGTTCCTTGTCAAGGCCTTGCAGTGTCACAATGGATCCTTGGTTCCAGGAGGTCTGGCAGTGCAGCAATGGTCTCCTGGGTTCCACAAGGTCACAATGGCCTCTTGATTCCCAGGGGCAGCACGGTGTCCAACGTGTTTCCTTCATTCCAGGAGTCCCTGTGGAGCAACCCTGGCCCCTTGGTTCCATGGGGCCCTGCAGTGTCACCATGGCCCCATCATGACACGAGGTCCTGCTCTGTCCCAATGCTCTGCCCCAATGCTCTGCATGGTTCCACAAAGCCCTGCA
Organism: Phylloscopus whistleri; assembly: GCA_017589585.1. NCBI lineage: Eukaryota > Metazoa > Chordata > Aves > Passeriformes > Phylloscopidae > Phylloscopus > Phylloscopus whistleri. The sequence continues at coordinate 45,764 of JADMLD010000011.1, forward strand.
GTGTCACAGTGGCCTCTTGGTTCCATGAAGCCTCAGAGGGCCACCATGAATTCATTGGTTCTGCAGTGTCACAGAGGAGCCCTGGTCACACAAGATCCTGCAGTGTCACCAGTGACCCTTGTTACAACCCACTAATGCAGGCGGGGGTCGTGATGGTTCAACTGATCTCAGATCACAAAAGACACGGCAGGGGACAACAACAATTTGCTCTCAACAGCAGTACACTTTATTAAGTGCACACAGCACTATACGTGACAGAGGGAAAGGGAAAAGGAGTAGAGTGAGAGAGAGAGAGAGAGAGAGAGAGAGAGAGAAGAGAAGGGATATAGCTACCAATGGAGAGACCGAGTCCTCATGGTGCACACTGACCAATAGATGTGTCTTCTTCCGTGGGGAGATCTTAAATTCAGGTTATCTTGGGTGGTCTCTTTATAGTCCTTCCCAAAGCAAGAGGCAGTTGGCCAGAAGGTGGGGAGACCAACAGCAGGTGCATTGAGACAGGACAAAGCGCTCCGACATTTGTCCATGTGTCGAGCAATTGTCCACTCAGGGAACAGGCACAGGGCAAGTACAGGACAAACCGGTCCAAAACCAGTCTGCCACGGTGTGCCCATTGTTTCCATGTGGGTTCCCATGGGGATGCATCGGTCCAACGAGTGCACCTGCAGACAATGGTTGGCAGACATCCCACCTCAGCCAGGCCAGAACTCCTGTATTGGGGTTTTAGGTTTTTAGTCCCAGTCCTTTTTGGGGTCTTCAGTCTTCATCCTTGGTGATGGTTGAGAGGGAGATGAGGGACTTTGGGACTGTCTCATACAGCTGGTCACTGGGGTGTAGTCATTGGGGTTGTGAGTGGGGTTGTTCATTGAGTTGGACAGTGCGGATTGGTCAGTGGGGTGGTCAGTGGGTGTGGTCAGTGAGGGATGGTCAATGCCGGTAGCCAGTGGGTGTGCACAGTGGGTGTGGTCACTGGGTGTGGTCACTAAGTGGTCAGTGGAGGACGGTCAATGAGGGTAGCCAGTGGGTGTGCTCAGTGGGTGTGGTCATTGAGTTGTCCTTGTGGTGGGCAGTGGGTGTGGTCAGTGCATATGATAAGTGGGGTGGTCATTTGGGTGTGGGCAATGGTGTGGTCAGTGGTTATGATCAGTGGGGTGGTCACTGGGGTGTGGGCAGTGATGTGGTCATTGTGGTGGTCAGTGAGGAGTGGTCATTGGGTTGGTCAGTGGGTGTGGCAAGTGAGGTATTGTCAATGGGGGTAGTCAGTGGGTGTGCTCACTGGAGTGGTCATTGGAGTGGGCAGTGGGTGTGGTCAATGGGTGCAGTCATTGGGGTGGTCAGTGGGTGTGCTCAGTGGTTACGGTCAGTGGGGTGGTGAGTGGAGTGTGGTCAGTGGGGAGTGGTCAGTGGGGTGGTCAGTGGAGTGTGGTCAGTGGGGAGTGGTCAGTGGGGTGGGTGTGGTCAGTGTGGTCATTAGGGTGTGGTCATTGGAGGGTGGGTGAGGTCATTGGGATGGGTGTGGTCGCTGCTGTTTTTGTGGTCAATGTGGGTGTGCGGTCATTAGGATAGGAGTGGCCAATGTGAGGGATGTAATCAATGGAGCAGGTGTGGCCATTTTAGGGTGTTGTCAAAGGGGTGGGTGTGGCCATTTTGATGGGTCTGGTCAATTGGATGTGGTCAATGGGGTGGGTGTGGTCAGTGGGGGAGTGGTCAATCAGGGGGATGTGGTCACTGAGGTGGGTGTGATCAATGGAGTGGTCAATGAATGGGTGTGGTCATTGCAGTGGGTGCATTCCATCAGAATCCATTGTGACACAGTTTCCTCCCAGGTCCCATCAGGCCGTGCTGTGCAATGATGGAGCCTTGTTTCTACCAGGCCTGGCCATGGCCCAGGGGTACCTGTGTCCCAAGAGGCCCCACTTGGTGAAAGTGGAGCCTTGCTCCCATGGGATTCCAGGGTGTTACAGTGGTGTCCTGGGTTCCATGAGGCCCCTCTTTGTAACAATTGAGGCTTGCTTCCTGATTCCTGACAAATGAATGTAAAAGCAGCTCTGTTTGGACCCATGGGGATCTTTCCACACCAAACAGAAGTAGAAGAGATCTCCTAACACCTCACTCAGGTGCTAAAAAAACCAAAATACCACCTTTATTCAGTTAGTCACAGGCCTCTGTGTCAGATCCGAGGATTCTTGGGCTCTGATACAGTGGGATTGCCTGTCTCTTTCCTGCTCCAAGGTCAGGGCAAATAAAACTCAGGAGACATTGTTTTTGAAGTCTCACTCTGAAATTTATTATCCTTATCTCTTAAAAACTCACGAGATGTGAGCTGTCTCTAACAAGTTGAGAAAGTGAGCTAAAATGGTGTCTATTCAAGGGTATTTAAGTCCCAATTATCCAATAAACATTTGACATCTGTTTGGGGGTTGAATTGGGCAAATCCTTGTTTATTGTTGCTGTTTTGGTGAGCTGCCTTTTTCTGCATCTCAAATGTGTGTGTGTCTAAGTGAAACGAGCTTTGGTCTTTCTACAACAGTTTTGCCGGTTATTGTGTATTTTTGAGGCAACGCTACCATCTTGTGTTAAAAGTTACAATTGCAACAGGTTTCGAGCACTCTAGTTCATTTATGATGTAACACGGCCATCTTGTGCCAAAAGTTATAATTGCAGTAAGTTGGGAATTTTTGTATTAAAATGAGCTGTTTGTCCTCAGTGAATTGTTAAAGGTGGCCAGAGAAGCTCGGGGTGAAGTCACAAGAGCCTGGCCATCCAGGGAAGCACTCTCCAGGTGATTTGGGCTGGAACTGAATGTATTTTTGAATTTAGGAGGGGACTGGGTTGATGTTGAACAAAAGAATTGGAAGGACAGCGAGGGTGCTTTTAGGAGGATTGTATTTGAGTTGAACGAATACTCATTTGGCTTTTGACTGGGAACTACCCCAGTTGAGGATAATCTCAGAAACCCTCGGTAGTGGGTGGTGGGGATGAATAGGGGTAACCCCTTGCACTGTGCGTGGGCTGACAATTTTTCATTGGGAACCAGGACGGCATCCAGGTTGGGTCCTTCTCTGCTGTAGAGGGTGCAAAAGGAGATGGTCTTGTCTATCCCACAGAAAAAGACCTAGATTCCCCAAGTATCCCAGAGCTACTGAGATATATAATCGAGAAGTAGCACATGATCAGTATGAGATAGTGAGTCTAGTCTGTGGGAAGAATCTGGAGCCCAAGGATTTGGACATCTTTGAAAAAGACTGTGAATGGTGTCAGCTGGGTAAAACGATTTAGAAGATTCCCCCTTGTGGTTTATTTTAGCTTTTTGATATTTGGGAAGCAGCTAGTTGCTTGAGCTAGTGGGGAAGGTGTGTGGGGGTTTAAATAGCCTAGAGGAAAAGGTAGAGTTCATCAGAACTGAGTGTGCCTAGTATATTTTCATACCTCAAGATTGCTAGGTCAGGACAAAGGCCTGAGTTAAAATAAAGAAGTGCCAGGGAAGAAAAAGACAAGGGGTACTGGCCAAAGCAAGGACATTTCTAGAGCCAGTCCTTTGGGCTGTATTTTGGCACACTGGAGAGAACTAGTGGGATATGAGGGGATTGAGAATAAAAGAAATGTTGTGAAATTTTTTACACAGTGGTAGCCACTTTTTTTTTGTGAGAAGCATGTAGAAATATTAAGCCTAATATGAACAATTAATGGGACAATTAATGAGGATAAAACTAAAGACAAATAAAAGACTTGCAGGAAAAGAATGGATCAGGTATTTGCAGGAGTATGGGCCTCTAGCACACCTGGAAGGGCAAAGAATGCACCCCCTGTGCAGGTCAAGCTTAAGGAAGGAAAGTATCCAGCTAGGGTCAAAGATTATCCCCTGAAAAAGGAAGATAGGGAAGGAATCAGCCCAATAATTGAAAACTTTTTGCAGATAGGATTATTGAAAGAATTTCAATCTGACTCTAACACTCCCATTTTACCAGTTAAAAAGCCCAATGGATGGTATAGATTAGTACAGGATTTGGGAGCTGTTAACAAAATAACTGAGGACTTATACCCAGTGGTTGCAAACCCATATATGTTATTCACATGCTTGACCCCTGAACTAACTTGGTTCACTGTTTTAGATTTCAAGGATGCTTTCTTTTCCCTCCCTCTCCACAGAAACAGCCAGAAAATTTTTGCTTTTGAATGGCAGTGCCCAAAGACGGGTGGTAAAGCCCAGCTCACATGGACAGTTCTGCCCCAGGGCTTCAAAAGTAGTCCCACCATATTCAGAGAACAACTTGCAAGGGACCTGGAATCCTGGGAAGCTCTATCAGAAGAAGGGCAACTACTGCAGTATGTAGACGACCTGCTGATAGCTACTCAAACCCAAGAGGCATGTATAGACTGGATGGTAAGCCTCTTGAACTTCTGGGGATTGCAAGGGTACCGGGTATCTCAGAAGAAAGCTCAGATGGTGAAACAAACAGTTATCTATCTGGGTTCTGAGATCAGTGCTGGACAGAGGACTCTAGGGCAAGGCCATAAAGAGGCAATATGCCAGACCCCAAGACCCCAGTCAGTAAAGGAACTGAGAACCTTTTTGGGGATGACAGGATGGTGCAGACTGTGGATTTATAATTATGGGCTGTTGGTGAAACCCCTGTATTGCCCTGATGACAGAAGGAAACAGAGATCTTCAATGGACAGAAGATGCTACCCGAGCCTTTGACCAATTAAAGAAAGCCCTTATGTCAACCCCAGCCCTAGGGCTCCCAGATATGAGTAAACCATTCTTTCTGTTTGCTCATGAGAAGCAGGGGATCGCCCTAGGAATACTAGCACAGGACTTGGGCCCATACCGGAGGGTAGTTGCTTACTTCTCCAAACAATTAGAGGCAGCGGCTAAAGGATGGCCAGGGTGTCTCAGAGCCATTGCTGCAGTGGTGCTGAACATCCAGGAAGCACACAAATTCACCCTGGGCCAGAAGATGACTGTGCTAGTGTCTCACACAGTGTCTGCAGTGCTGGAGGTAAAAGGGGGACATTGGCTCTCCCCACAGAGATTCCTGAAGTACCAAGCTATAATGGTAGAACAAGATGATGTTGAAATTAAGGTCACTAATCTTGTGAACCCAGCTTCTTTTCTCAGTGGGAAGACAGGAGAACCAGTGATCCATGATTGCCTGGAGACTATCGAGGCCACCTACTCCAATGGCCCAGACCTGAAGGACACCCCTCTTGAGGACACTGAGACCTGGCTCACTGATGGCAGCAGCTATGTCATCAGTGGAAAAAGGCATGCTGGGTATGTGGTTACCACTGGCAGGGAGATGATAGGGTCTGGACCATTACCAACAAACAGCTCTGCACAGAAGGCTGAAATACTTGCCTTAACCTGTGCCTTAGAATTGGCAAAGGGAAAAGAAATTAACATCTCTACAGATTCAAGAGATGCATTTGGGGTTGTGCATGCACATGGAGCTATTTGGAAAGAAAGAGAACTGTTGAACTCACAAGGAGAGAGCATGAAACGTGCACAGGAAATAATAAGATTGTTAGATGCTCTTCAACTGCCTGCAAAGGTAGCTCTTATGCATATTAGGGCACACCAGAAGGTGAGCTCTGCATTGGAAGAAGGAAATGAGCTGGTGGACAGAGAGAGGCAAAAGAAGCAGCCAAAGGTGAGGTATCCATTGAAGCAGCTTTAATTCCAGATGGATAGATTTCCCTAGAAGGTAAGCCCAATTATAACAAAAATGATAAGAAGCTCATTAAAACAGAAAATGGAACTTAGAGCAAAAAAGGATGGGCCATTACCCAAGAAGAGAAGGGAAAGCTCGTGGTTCCCTCGTATCTGATGTGGTCATTAGTAAAAGAGGAACATCAGAAAACCCATTGGGGAATGGATGCCCTGCATAAATTACCTGAGAGACAGAATTGTTGCCAGAAATTTACGGAGCACAGTTATCCAAGTGACCCAACAATGTAGTCTTTGCCTCCAAACCAATCCCAAAAACATCCCCAACCCAAATCTTGGGTAAATTGGAAGAGGCTATGGGCCTGGGCAGCAGTGGCAAATTGATTTTTCGGAACTTCCAAGAAAAGGGGGTACCAATATTTGTTTGTAGTAACAGATATCTTCTCAGGGTGGCCAGAAGCCTTCCCTACCAGAACAGCCAAAGCACAGGAGGTCACCAAAGTACTGTTACAAGAGATAATACCATGCTTTGGAGTCCCAGCCACAATCTCCTCAGACAGAGGGCCACATTTTATTTCAAAAGCTGTACACCAAATTAGCGACCTGTTGGGTATAGATTGGGAACTTCACACCCCCTATCACCCTCAGTCAAGCAGCCAAGTGGAAAAAAATGAATCATTTGATTAAACAGCAAATTGTGAGATTAGGACAAGAAGCTCATTTACCTTGGCCCCAGGCTCTTCCATTAGCATTGCTGCGGATTCGGACCAAACCAAGGACAAAAGAGAAATGGAGCCCTTTTGAGATTCTCTATGGAAGACCATATGGGGTACAACAGGGAACACCGACCCAAGTGGGGAAAGAAACCCTACACAGGTACATGGTGGCCCTGAATAAGCAACTCAGAGAAATTGAAAAGCATGTGGCTGGGGCTCGAAGCAGAGAATTACATGGCCCAGTACATGACATACAACCTGGAGATTATGTGTATGTTAAGTCTTTTACAGAAAAGACCTTGGACTCTCAGTGGGAAGGACCATTCCAGGTGCTTCTCACCACTAATACTGCAATCAAGATTAAGGAACAGAATGCTTGGATTCATCATACGCGAGTGAAGAAGTCTCCAGAAGCTCCTTGGACAGAGACACTGGGTGACAATGAACTAAAACTGAAACTTACCTGAGAAAGATGAGTAGATTTTAGGTAGAGATGTTAGCCTGGAAAATTGTATTTCTCGTGATTATAGCCATGGTCATAACCAAAGCTAATGCAATCCCACCTGTATCTCATATGATTGGGAGGTATTTTTTGCCAAGGATAAGCTTATGATGCTTACTCCTGTAAAATGCTCTCTCAGATGATGAAGGTTACAAATGCAACTGTCTGGGAGGGGAAAAATGTTTGAGGCTGTGAATATGCATTTGTTCAGATTGGATTCCATAAGTACAATCAGAAACCTAAGGAGCTGATTCAAATTGACTCTGGATGCTGTGCTACCTGCTTATCCACCTGTCCCGAATTTAGACTTAAAATAGAGGGGTGTGCAGTGAAGGGTTATAGCCTGGATTATAATATTACTCAGGATTGTGTTGATCCCCAGAAAGATGAAGACACCTCAGTCACTCAAACTCAAACTCAATCTACCCCAAGGATAGTAATTCGGCCTACAGTCACCAAAATTGGACCTTATGCTGTTAAGAGGGTAGGGACTCAAAGACTATTACTGAATCCAGAATGGTCCCTGAAACCTGAGTAGAGATGGAAATGCAGGTAAATGCTTCTACCATTTGATCAGAGTGTACCCCATTCCTTAAAACTTCCTTTATGGATTGGACTACTTGGTTACAGAAGCATACACCTGATATGTTCAGGCAGAATACGGATATTAAGGACAGGATTGGGGATTTTGAACACAGTGGACTCAGAAGTGTTAATGTAAAATTGACTGCAGCTGTGTTGGTGATTAGGTTTGTTCCTTTTTACTTAGAGAATTTTTCCCCATAAAGTTGCTAGGAGACTAACTACTGAGTGCTTATGGGTGCTTGACCAAAACAAAGAGGTGGCCAAAAGTTGGGAGGGGAAGATAACCATGAGTTTTGGAGCAGCTAAAGGGCAGGGCTGGGGGCAGCTGCTCTCTCTTGCTCTTGGCACTGGAGAGAGGACGGCCAGGCTGCTGCTTGTTGTGGGAGGAGTTCACTGTCACCAGAAAATCCGGTCCTGGGAAATCTACCATCACCTCCTCTTGTGCCCAGGAACTCTGAGCAGCCTCCTCCTGCCCTGCTGGGCTGGCCCTGTCCCAGGGGTCTGTGCCTGTTTCCTTCGGCGCCGCTCTTTTTGCTACGCTGTAGCCCCACACTGCCCTGCTCTGCCGGGACATCTCCACCGTTCCAGCTACCAGCAACTGAGATTCTGACCTCACCCACCAGTCTGGGATTTTTTCACCGTTCCAGCCTGGTGCTCTCGAGAGATCAGACTGCCTCAGGCTTTGTGAAACAAAGCCCCATGAGGTTTTTCCTGATTCTGTTTATTATTATTGCTGTAGTTGTCGTTGTTTGTTTGTCTTGTTATACATACTAGTTAAGAACTGTTATTCCTATCCCCATACCTTTCTCTGAAAGCCCCTTTAGTTTTCTAAATTATAATAATTTGGAGGGAGGGGATTTGAATACTCCATTTCCTAGGGAGGTCTTGTGTGGAGTCCTCCCATTTTGAGGAGGCTGAAACCTGATCTTACTCTCCCTGTGTTATCTCCTCTCTTGACCCAAACCCTAAGACTCCTCCCCTGAATACCCAATAAAACCCACGACCCTGCCCCTGCTCTGGCCCTCTTCATTCTCACCTCCTCTCCAGTCCAGGGTGGGGGGAATAAAAATGGATTCTCGAGCTTAACAAAGAGACTTGTCCCATCTGTTTCCCTGCCTGTGGCTGAACGTCCCTGGACACGATGATCGCTGCTGCCACATGCTGCTACAAATGGTGGAGAATTGCGAGCAACCAGTGAGGACAGCACGGCCGGCACCCCGTAAATCACCCCCTGCAGGACCCCCATCTTAAAAAGGAAGACTCAAGAGTACCATGGCTGGAGACCAGGTTGAGAGTGACCTTAAAAACATGGGGATAAAAGGCTTATGGGGAGGGAAATACCCAGTAAGGGGATTGGCTTACTGGGACCAAGAGATGAGACATCTACCATCACAAGTCTTCTCACTCTTCATGGGAGGGAGTTTTTAAGAGCTACAAGTGGCTAGTCTGCCTGCAAAAAGTATCATGCTGGGACTCTCACCAACTCTCCTGACACGGTTGCTGCAGCTGATGGACAATAAACCCTGGTGGCTACTTATGGACGATTATGGATGATTGCGTGCAAAGCGTTGGCACCCTAGATCACTGGTCCTCCCTTCTATGAAACCTCACATTTTTCAGTTTCTGTGAAGCTGCCTCTTTCCTTACCCTTTGTCCCTAAGAGTGCAGCAAGGAGTGAAAACTGCCAGGACGGCACAGAGTTGCTACCATCTCTCCATCACCCCGTGCCCCTCTCCAGCCCTATCCCCCTTTCCCTGAAGGCAGGACAAGGTCAGAAACCATCCAGAAGTGACACGGGTGTGCTACCGCCCTCCCACTGTCCTGTGTCCTCCTTCACCCCCCTGTCTTTCCATATCCCCCGTTCCCTGCCTGGGAAGGCTGTGGCCATGCTGTCCCGAGGGCTCCTTCTAAAAATGGCACTGACCATGCAGTTTTGAGATCCCCTCATTCCCACCAGTCCGTCTTTTCCAGGCCCGTGCCTGTCCTTTCCCCCCACCTACCTCCCCCCTTCCTGCTGTGCCTGCAGCTGCCCCCGCCCCAGGCCCGTGTGGCAGTGGAGGTGAGGTGGGGCTGCCCCGAGAGAGGGCTGAGCCCTGCTGTGCCTGCAGCTGCCTCGCCCCAGGCCCATGTGGCAGAGGTGCCGTAGAGGAGCTGGGCAGCCCCAAGGGAGAGCCAGGCCCTGCCGTGCCGCTGCCAGCTCCACCACTGCCGCTTTCACTGTTCCTTCCTTCACAGTCATCGTCATCAACCCAACAGAGAACAGCTGCAACACCAGTACCAAGGTCGAGACCAAACACTAAGAACTGTGCTCCTCGTGAAGAGGAGATTAAGGAACTGCACCCCTTCTGCTGAGAAGATCAAAAGCCAAGGAGATTGAACTATTAGCTCATTAAGTGAAAATGTATTAATTTAATTCAGTATCAAAATTTCTGTTACTTTATCCTCTGTAATTAAGTCTCAAATGCCTTTCTATTGCTTGTTAATTCAGCTTAATAATGTTCATTTTAGTTTTGTAAACCATTAAGTCATATTCCTGAGAATCCCCTTGTTAGAACCAATTTGAAAACAGAGGAGTTGTGGAGTCCCTCGTACCATTAAAGGAATTTCCAACTGCCTTGCCCTGGAAAAGCAACCCCTCCCAGATGTAACGAAGGCTTCTCCCCCGTAGTTCCCTGCAAACATTGTGTAATCTTCTCCCTGGGTTTCTCAAGCCCATCACCCTCCCGTGGTATCCCCTTTCCCTATTTCCCCATTGGCTATGGGGGCCTGGTGTCCCGTTTCTGTCTTTCCTATGGTCAATTGCCCCCTGCCCTGCTCCCTGTACCACCCACAAACCTGGGACACTATATAACTGAGAAAAACCACATGATCACCCTCTTCATTCTCACCCCTTCCCCGGTTCGGGGTCGGGGGGAATAAAAACGGATTCTTGAGCTTGAGAAAGAGACTTGTCTCGTTTGCTTCCCTGCCAGTGGCTGAACCTCCCTGGACACGATGATCACTGCTGCCACACGCTGTTACACACCATGACCTTGTGTGTACAGGAACAGGAGATACCCTGGAATTCCTTCAGAAATGTGGGATACCCCAGAACCCACTCAGGATCAGGGTCTCACTCGGCCTCATCATCCTCAGCTTTCAGCTGACCAGACCTCATCCCACCCTCACAATCATCACCCCACCACATCCCACAGCTCCTGGGCAGGAAGCGCTGTCCAGCCTGGCTTTGGCCACTTCTAAGGATGGAGCAGCCACAGCTTCTCTGGGCAACAGATGCCAGGGCCTCATCACCCTCAGAGGGAAGAATTCCTTCCCAACATCCCATCTAACCCTGCCCTCAGGCAGTGGGAAGCCATTCCCCCTTGTCCTGTCCCTGCAGGCCCTTGGAAAGAGTCTCTCTCACCCAAGAATTGCTGCTCCTCCCTGCTGTGGGGCAGAAGTTGGAAGTTGATTTTCTCCCCGTGGCCCCGGCCCAGCCCTGAGCCAGGGGCAGGACCTTTCCCCAGAGCTCTGCGGGCGCTGGCTCGGTTCGGCCGCAGCCCAGCAGACGGAGCTCAGAGCTCCCCGGGGGCTGCGGCTCCTCCCGAGGGGCAGCGCTGGGGCAGCTCCCACCTCTGCCCCGGGGGAGCAGGGACAGCACCCGAGGGAACGGCTGGGGCTGGGCCAGGGCAGGGCTGGGCTGGAGAGCAGCAAAAGCTTCTTCCCCCAGAGGGGGCTCAGGCACTGCCCAGGCTCCCCAGGGAATGGTCACGGCCCTGAGGCTGCTGGAGCTCCAGGAGCCTTTGGACACCGCTCCCAGGGATGCCCAGGTTGGGATTGTTGGGGTGTCTGTGCAGGGCTGGGGGTTGGACTCCATGATCCCGGTGGGTCCCTCCCAGCTCAGCCCCTTCTGCAATTCTCACCCTTTGGCTCAGGCTTGCTGTCCCCAGGAGGAGCTGGCAGAGCTGCTGGGCTGGGGCAGCACCAGGGCAGCCCCAGCGTTCCCCTCTCTGTGACACCACAGCAGTGACAGCCCCAACATTCCATGCCTGGAGACGCTCCAAGGGAAGTGTCCAGACCCGTGTCCAGTCAACAGAACTGCCCGGCCACTGACCCTGAGTGACCATGGCCCTGCCAGCTCGGAGGCACCGCTGGGGCAGCTGCACCTCAGCCCTGGGATAAATGAATGATTTTGTGCTAACTAAATTGTAACTGTATCAATATTTTAGAAAAAGACAAATGATATATGATTAGTGTCAGAAAACAGATGTTTGCAGCTGTTTATGAAAAAAATAGGATACAGGACGTAATTTGAGATAAGTAAAATCCCAAAACTGAATAGGTCTTGGGATAATTGGAAGATCGGCCTTGAGATGGACAATTGGGATGGTTCCAGGTACAGAATTTAAGTTGTATTTTTATTTAAAGCTTATTTTTGGAATATGATGTTGGCTAACATAACACAAGGCTTGGGGTGCATGCACAACCTGTCAGGTTATCCAGAGAACAACGAGGAAGACTGCGAGCCTTCATCCCAAAGACCACCAAAAGAAGAGAGAAGACCCCCATTGAACAAGTGAAGCATGCACCATGAAGTACAGTGACGTGGATTTTTAGAATGGGAAATAGGAGGAAACTTACAGGAAACATTGATGAATATGAATTAGCAGATAGTATATGAGTGTAGTCTGAATTGCTCTGTTTTGTACCTGATGTGGGGTGAGAAGCCCTCCCTGTACCTCGGTCAGTTTTGCTTATGCCTTATCAGAACCTTAACCAGACTTAATTAATCATTGCCAAATTTTTGTATATGTTTAATTTTATATTAAATTGCTATTAAAATTGTTGCTAAATTTAAATTTGTTCTTTGTTTTATTTGTATTTATAACAGGTGTCTGCCTTGTTCCAGGGCTGCGCCATGGTCTTGGGGCTGCCCTGCAGCCTCCTGGGGAAGTTCCCTGAGGGTCAGAGCACTCAGTGCCCAGACTCCTTTCCTGTGCCTGCTGTGTCCCCTGGGGCTGCAGAGCTCTCCTGGCTCACAGCAGACATTCAGTCCTTGACCTCGGGGTGACCCCACCCTGGCCAGGCCTGTGCCCAGGGAGCTCCACTCCCTGCTGCTCCCTGGCACACACGGTCCCTGCAGGTGCCCTGTGCTCTCCTGGCAGCTCCCAAGGCCCTCCAGACAAGCCTTCCCCTGCCATCAGCCCTGGCACAAGCTGCAGAGCCCCAGGAAGGTTCAGCACAGACCCTTCACCATCTGATGGGCCCTGGCCACCAACAAACAGAGCCTGACCCAGACCTGAGTCCCCTGAAGGCCACCCTGGGACCCTGACCTCATCCCACTGAGCCCTGGGAGAACAAGGAACACAAGGAGCCTCTTCAGAGTCTGTTCCTTGGGCCTGTTGCTGAGAGGGACTGTGCAGGGAGAGCAAAGCCTTCCTGGGCTGCCCTCAGGAGATGCCCTTGGCTGCTGGAGCTGCTGTGCTGGAGCCCAGCTGTGTCCCAGCAGTGCCCATGGCCTGGCCCTGCCTGTGCTCACAGCACGGACACGCAGCAGGACAGTGACCAAGCTGCCACAGCACTGCGGCCTGACAGCCACAGAAGGGCTGGCAAGGAGAGGCTGGAGCTGGGAAGAGCAGCTGTGGGAAGAGGCAGGGCCATTGTCCCTGGCTGTGCTGCTGTGCTGGGAGTCTCTGCCCTCCAGCTCTGCTCACAGGCACTGCCCCTGCAGAGCCAGAGAGGGGCTGAGGGAACATCTTGGGCACACAGGGCAGAGCAGGAGAGTTTATTTGACATCAATGCACAGTGATCAGGGCTCCTTACTGTCTGTGCTTAACACAGGCATGGTAGATACTGATGTAGCAATACTGGGACTAATGGCATCCCTTTACAGAAAATATTATCCAAGATGAAAAGAAAAGAAAAGAAAAGAAAAGAAAAGAAAAGAAAAGAAAAGAAAAGAAAAGAAAAGAAAAGAAAAGAAAAGAAAAGAAAAGAAAAGAAAAGAAAAGAAAAGAAAAGAAAAGAAAAGAAAAGAAAAGAAAAGAAAAGAAAAGAGGAAAGGAAAGGAAAGGAAAGGAAAGGAAAGGAAAGGAAAGGAAAGGAAAGGAAAGGAAAGGAAAGGAAAGGAAAGGAAAGGAAAGGAAAGGAAAGGAAAGGAAAGGAAAGGAAAGGAAAGGAAAGGAAAGGAAAGGAAAGGAAAGGAAAGGAAAGGAAAGGAAAGGAAAGGAAAGGAAAGGAAAGGAAAGGAAAGGAAAGGAAAGGAAAGGAAAGGAAAGGAAAGGAAGGAAAGGAAGAGGAGGAGAGGAGAGGAGAGGAGAGGAGAGGAGAGGAGAGGAGAGGAGAGGAGAGGAGAGGAGAGGAGAGGAGAGGAGAGGAGAGGAGAGGAGAGGAGAGGAGAGGAGAGGAGAAAAAAAATTATTGCACTAAATAGAATAACAATCAAGAGACATGGCACAAAGCAGTCTGGGCCTGGAATGAGTTCCATTCTGAATGCTGTGCAGAAACAAAGAGTCACTTGATTGTTCCTGAAAAGCAGAGAGGGGTCATATTCCTCAGGGCATCCTCCAGCTCCTGGTTCCTCAGGCTGAAGATGAGGGGGTTCAGTGTTGGAGGCAGCAGCGAGCACAGAAGTGACAGTGCCAGAGCCAGGGATGGGCACCAGGTTGGCACAGGTGACCTCGAGGCTCTGCAGGGCTCAGGCACAGCGGCTGTGCCAGAGTCAGGGCTGAGCTCACACTCTGTGGGCTGGGGCAGAGCCCAGGCAGAAATGAGCCCTGAGCCAGCAGCTCTGCAGTGGTGGCCACCAGGCCGGCTGGCCAAGGGAGGCTTCTGGCCATGCCCTGGGAGCAGCTGCTGCTGCCCAGGGGCCTTTGGTGCCTCAGGCTCTCCCTGGCACAGCTCCCAGCACGGCACTCTGCACTTGTGCCCGAGCCCTTCACTCTGCTGGGGCTGGCCTGGGGCTTTTCCTGCAGTGGGACCTGCCCTGGTCCTGGCACAGGAAAGGCAGTTCCTGCTGGAGCAGGAGGCTCTGCCTGGAATGGGCTCAAACAACTCCAACAAGCCCTGTTTATTTGAAAATCGTTTCCTACAGCACGATATTCTAATAATTGTTATAGCTCCTATACTGTGGAATAAATAACTCTTTTTCATATTTACTCTGTGATGTAAATAATAAATAATGTTGTTGATCATGTGGGACAAAATGTATTTCAGTTCAGTTCCACCTCTCCAATCTTCTACACATAAACCTTTGACAGTCTGGGTCTAGGATTGGATCCAGACACTCCCAGTCTCCTCTATTAGAAGGAATTTTGAATGTCTAGGTGTCCTGGAGGGGTTTGAGGATCCATGGTGGCGGTTGGTTATCATTTATCGACCTCATGACTTAGCAGGAGTTTCTCCAATGAAGAAATGAAGCTTTTGCCTGCAGTTCCCACTCAGCCCATGACAGGAACTCCTGTGAGTGTCTGGGATATCCTGGCTCTTTGGCAGCCTGGGGACTCCTGGGATGTCACCGTGGAGCCCCCGTGAGTGCCTGTGACAGATGGGTGCCTTTGCAGCCCCAGGTGCCCTGGGATGTCACCATGGAATGGCTGTGACTGCCTGTGACCACAGGGCTCTTGACCATCCTCAGAAACCCCATGGAGCCCCTGTCTGTGCCTGTGATGTTGCAGCTCCAGAACAGCCTGGAGACTCTTGGAAAGTCCCCATGGAACCCCTCTGAGGGGCTGTGACAGCTTGGTTCCTTAGCAGGCAAATATCACCAGCCCCCTGTTGCTATGGTGTGATGGTTTCATCACGTTTTATATTTCATTTGACTGGGAGAATATAAAGGCAGAGCAAGAATTAGTATGTTAAGTAAAATTATAGTGAATTATCATAGAGTAGAATAATTTGTTTTAGTATATGAGAGTTGTATGTAATTTTAATAATAAGTTTGTATGAGTATTCCACAAAAGTCGAGGGGTGGATGTTGTCATGGGTTAAGAATGGTCCAATCAAAAATAATTTTTATTTAATTGGCAGATAGTTTGACCATTCAAAAGTAGGTTACGACTTTTGGGTAATACTCATGTAAGCCGAGAGTGTGGGGAGGAGCTCCCTCTTTTCTTCCGGCTGGATCACAGGTAACATCGAGCAGCACAGAGCCTGGCCGGGCTCGGCCCAGGCTGCGGCCCCTGGCCGGGCCCGGCCTGGGCCCCCTGAGAGCGCAGTTCGGCTGTGCCTGCCCCCCGGGAACAGCAGCAGCAACAGGGAAGGGGAGGAGAAGCCCTGAGAGCTGCAGAATGCTTCTTCCCCCCCCCCCTCAGGCCGAAAAGAACAGCGCGGCCTTCAGACTTTTTTTAGTTCCCGCTGCAACAAGATCACGTGAGCAGCCCGACAAGCCTGACAAGTTTAACTCTTTCTTTGCTAGCAAATGGATTTCTTCTGAGCACCGGCCTTTTCTCTGAACGAAAGACAGATACAGTGATTAGACCATAAAGAGACACAGCATGGAGCTAAAGTCAGTGGAAAGAGAGTGAAGAAGCTTTTAAAGTGCAGGAGGAGGAGTGGCTGAAAATTCTAGCTGGACTTCTCTGAAACATAAGGACTGAACTGAGTTATTCCTTTAAACCATGGAAAGATGTGTAATTTGAGGAGGTGATTGTTTTATGTGTAGATTTTTGAGCAAAAGTATTGTGTGATGGACTGAGAAAAATTGATTTAATGAAGAAAAACCCTTTGCCTTGGATAAGACACCTTTAAAAGGCGACACCCCAATGTTGCAGTGTATTTAAGTACAGGGCCCACGTGTTCAGTATTGAGAATACTGTAAGTGGGTAGGATTGAGTTCTTTGAACTCCTTGTAGAGAAAAGTCTCTATTGAAACAGAGAGACTCCTTTCCTGAAGAATTAATGAAAGATTGTCTTAAAATGGTAAACTGGCTAAAGTTGCAGGTTATGTCTTTTTATGTTGAGTGTAGAAAAGTGAAAACTTGGAGAGAGAAGGAAAGATGTTTTGAAAGTTCCATTTGTTTTTTTCCTTCCTATTTTCATCCTTTCAGTGTGTGTAAATAAACTATCTTTGTAATTTAAAGATGAGCCTGTTCCGCTTTATATTCTCCCAGTCAAATGAAATATAGAATGTGATGAAACCATCACAGGGGCGGAGCTTTACAATCGCTGCCGTCAATTCCTCGGTGATGTTTTCGGCACGGGGTTTGGCTCTGCCCCTCCTCAGCTCAGCGCTGCCGTTGGCCCCCCCCACCCAGGCCCTGCCCGGTGCCCACCTTGTCCCCAGCGCTCGGTGCCACCCGCAGCTGCTCCTGGGACACCTGCGGGGGAGGGGCAGGGGACATCTGGGGACACGCCCGGGGGGCAGAGCCAAAATGATGAGCAGAAGCATGATAAGCACCACCACCACTGGTTTTGGCACAGAAATAGGCGCCGGAGTCCTCCTCCCTGAGGTTGTTCATGGTCAGCGTCACCGAGCTCTACCCGTTGTCCCTCGAGATGGTGGCACGGCCCGTCAGCGAGGGCGCGTAGCTGGTCCAGCCTCCACTGTTGGTGATCCCTGTGATCCATTCCAGCCCCTGCCCAGGTCTCTGGTGGATCCAGAACATTCCATGACACCCAAAATTGAACCCGGAGCCACGGCAGAGCAGAGTCAGGGACCCACCGGGGGGCTGGAGGTCCCCACCGGACTCCAGCAGGGTCACGGCCGCCCGGAGCCCTGCGGGAAAAAGGGGAGATGGGGATGGGAGCAGCTCAACCCCTGACCCAAAACCCTGAGTGCTGGCCCCAAATCAAACCCTGGAAATTAAAAATTACATTGAAAAATAATAATTAATTAACTAATTACTATAATAATATATTTTTGAATTTGTGTATTATAAAGAATTACGTGGAAAATCAAACCCATCCTGCTTCTGCCTCTGCCAGGTGAGTCCCGGCGCCCCCACAGCGCCACGCCCACCCCGGGCCACGCCTGGATCCGGCGCCTCATCCCCATCTCCCCTTTTTCCCGCAGGGCTCCGGGCGGCCGTGACCCTGCTGGAGTCCGGGGGGGACCTCCAGCCCCCCGGGGGGTCCCTGACTCTGCTCTGCCACACCTCCGGGTTCAATTTTGGGAGTCACGACATCTTCTGGATCGGACAGAGCCCTGGGCAGGGGCTGGAATCGGTGGTGGCCGTTATCACAAACGATGGTAGCACCACCTTCTACGCAGAGTCATTCAAGGGCCGGTTCAGGATCTCCAGGGACAACGGGCAGAGCTCGGTGACGCTGACCATAAACAACCTCAGGGACGAGGATTCCAGCGCCTATTTCTGTGCCAGATGTTTCACCTGCAGTTGTTATGTTTCTTGCGATGCTCTTGGTTACGTTGCTTACGTTGGCCGTGGCCCAAAGCCCCCACTGTTGGGTCCCCAAATGTCCCAGAATCCCCAGATCCTTCCCCCAAATCGCAGCCCTTGGCCCCAAATCTCAGCCGTTTTCCCCCAAACTCTGCCACCACTGCCCCAACTCTCAAATTTCCCTGCAGCTCTGAGCCTTTGACCCAAATCTCAAAGGTTCAGCCCCAAAACTTGGCCCTTTTGTGCCCCAGATCCCATTGGGCTCCACCGGTGACCGCTGGTCCCAAACCTCTGCCCTTCAGCCTCAAATCTCCACTGCTGGGGCCAAACCTCAGCTGGAGGCTCCAGGTCTCATCCAAGTTCTCCAAAACTTAGTGCAAATGGCCGAGATTTGGGGCCGATGGGGCAGATTTGGGTTGGGGGCCAGGAGGGGAAATTTGTGGCAGAACTGGACAAGTCAGGGGGCAAATGATTGGGATTGGAGGGGGGAGGTTGAGCTCAGGGTGACAACGGTCCCGATTTGGGGCCAAGGGTTGGGGTTTGGGGCCAAGGGTTGGGGTTTGGGGCCGAGGGTTGAGATTTGGGGCCAAGGGTTAGGAATTGGGACCAAGGGTTGGGGTTCGGAGCCAAGGGTTGGGGTTTGGGGCCAAGGGTTGGGGTTTGGGGCCAAAGCAGACCCAGCTGTTCGTCCTTGGTGCAGCCAGGGCAGATCTGGGGCAAAGTGCCAAGAGCTGGGCCAGGGGCTGAGGTTTGGGGTCTGGGCTTTGGGGACAGCTGGGGACACCGAGATGGGGGCGGGGCTGCCAAGGGCGTCGTCACAATGAGCAGCAGCGGGATTACCAGTATTAACAGATTTCCCGCAGAAACAGGCGCCGGAATCCTCGCCCCTGACGTTGTTCATGGTCAGTGTAACCGAGCTCTGCCCGTTGTCCCTGGAGATCGTGAACCGGCTCTTGACTGACGGCACATACATGGTGCTGCTACCGCTGCTGCTGATCAGAGCCACAAATACCAGCCCCTGCCCGGGTCTCTGTCGGTACCAGCCCATCCCAAATTGTCCGAAACTGAACCCGGAGCCGCGGCAGAGCAGAGTCAGGGACCCCCCCGGGGGGCTGGAGGTCCCCCCTGGACTCCAGCGGGGTCACGGCCGCCCGGAGCCCTGCAGGAAAAAGGAGAGATGCGGATGAGGCGCCCGATCCGTGCGTGGCCCCCGTGGGGTGGGCGTGGAGCTGCAGGGGCCCCGGGACTCACCTGGCAGGGCCAGCAGGAGGGCAGGGTTAATTTTTAACTGAATTACTAAAAAATTATAATTTATGAAATAAGTAATGATAATAATTAATAAATACTTATTTTTCAATATAATTTTTAACTCCCATGGTTTGATTTGTGTCCAGCACTCAGGGATTTGGGTCACGGGTTGAGTTGCTCCCATCCCCACCTCCCCTTTTTCCCGCAGGGCTCCGGGCGGCCGTGACCCTGCTGGAGTCCGGGGGGGACCTCCAGCCCCCCGGGGGGTCCCTGACTCTGCTCTGCCGCAGCTCTGGGTTCAATTTTGGAAGTCACGACATCTTCTGGATCGGACAGGGTAGGGGCAGGGGCTGGAATGGGTGGCCGTGATCAGAAACGATGGTGGCACCACCTTCTACGCAGAGTCACTCAAGGGCCGGTTCAGGATCTCCAGGGACAACGGGCAGAGCTCAGTGACGCTGACCATAAACAACCTCAGGGACGAGGAATCCGGCGCCTATTTCTGTGCCAGATGTTTCACCTGCAGTTGTTATGTTTCTCACGATGCTCTTGGTTACGTTGCTTACGTTGGCCGTGGCCCAAAGCCTCCACTGTTGGGTCCCCAAATGTCCCAGAATCCCCAGATCCTTCCCCCAAATCCCAGCCCTTGGCCCCAAATCTCAGCCGTTTTCCCCCAAACTCCGCCACCGCTGCCCCAATTCTCAAATTTCTCTGCAGCTCTGAGCCTTTGACCCTAATCTCAAAGGTTCAGCCCCAAAACTCGGTCCGTTTGTGCCCCAGATCCCATCGGGCTCCACCGGTGACCGCTGGTCCCAAAACTCAGCCCTTCAGCCTCAAATCTCCACTGCTGGGGCCAAACCTCAGCTGGAGGCTCCAGGTCTCATCCAAGTTCTCCAAAACTTTGTTCAAACATCGGCCGAGATTTGGGGCCGATGGGGCAGATTTGGTTTTGTGGCCAGGAGGGGAAATTTGGGATAGAACTGGACAAGTCTGGGGGCAAATGATTGGGATTGGAGCGGGGAGGTTGAGCTCAGGGTGGGAATGGTCCCGATTTAGGGCCAAGGGTTGGGGTTTGGGACCAAGGGTTGGGGTTTGGGGCCGAGGGTTGAGATTTGGGGCCAAGGGTTGGGAATTGGGGCCAAGGGTTGGGGTTCGGGGCCCAGGGTTGGGGTTTGGGGCCAAGGGTTGGGGTTTGGGGCCAAAGCAGCCCCAGCTGTCCGTCCTTGGGGCAGCCGGGGCAGATCCGGGGCAAAGGGCCAAGAGCTGGGCCAGGGGCTGAGGTTTGGGGTCTGGGCTTTGGGGACAGCTGGGGACACCGAGATGGGGGCGGGGCTGCCAAGGGCGTCGTCACAATGAGCAGCAGCGGGATTACCAGTATTAACAGATTTCCCGCAAAAATAGGCGCCGGAATCCTCATCCCTGAGGTTGTTCATGGTCAGTGTAACCGAGCTCTGTCCGTTGTCCCTGGAGATCGTGAACCGGCTCTTGACTGACGGCACATACATGGTGCTGCTACCGCTGCTGCTGATCAGAGCCACGAATACCAGCCCCTGCCGGGGTCTCTGTCGGTACCAGCCTATCCCAAATTGTCCGAAACTGAACCCGGAGCCGCGGCAGAGCAGAGTCAGGCACCCCCCGGGGGGCTGGAGGTCCCCCCCGGACTCCAGCGGGGTCACGGCCGCCCGGAGCCCTGCAGGAAAAAGGAGAGATGCGGATGAGGCACCCGATCCGGGCGTGGCCCCGTGGGGTGGGCGTGGCGCTGCAGGGGCCCCGGGACTCACCTGGCAGGGCCAGCAGGAGGGCAGGGTTAATTTTTAACTGAATTACTAAAAAATTATAATTTTTTAAATAAGTAATGATAATAATTAATAAATACTTATTTTTCAATATAATTTTTAACTCCCATGGCTTGATTTGTGTCCAGCACTCAGGGATTTGGGTCATGGGTTAAGTTGCTCCCATCCCCACCTCCCCTTTTTCCCGCAGGGCTCTGGGCAGCCGTGACCCTGCTGGAGTCCGGGGGGGACCTCCAGCCCCCCGGGGGGTCCCTGACTCTGCTCTGCCGCGGCTCCGGGTTTGATTTTGGGAAATTTGCGATGTTCTGGGTGCGCCAGAGCCCTGGGAAGGGGCTGGAATGGGTCGCTTACATCAACACCGGCGGCAGCATCAGCTACGCGCCCTCAGTGCGGGGCCGGTTCAGGAACTCCAGGGACAACGGGCAGAGCTCGGTGACGCTGACCATGAACAACCTCAGGGACGAGGATTCCGGCACCTATTTCTGCAGTAAATCCGACAGTGCCCGTGATTGGAATGCTGCTGATGCCTTTGTCCGGGCACCCAGGGCCTTGTCCCCAGCGGTCCCCGTGCCCCAAGCCCTTCCCCCAAACCCCAGCTCCCGTTGTGTTTTTATTGTGTTTCCAATCGCAGCTCAGTTTAATGCTCAGTTTTATCCCCCCCCATATTTTGCATGGTTACAGTGCATTTTATCCCCAATGGATTGTTCCTTTCCCCCCCTGCATTGTTGGTTCTGACCGGGTTGTTTGTCTCCCCTAGACCCGCCCTTCCCTCCTCCCACAGAGCTGTCAATCCTTCCCTGGCCCCGCCCCTTCTTCCAGACCCTTCCCTGTCAATCCCCCACCCTTTGACGCCCCATTGGTTGGTTTAAACTGTCCCCTCCCCTCGTGTTCTCTCATTGGTCTCCCAATGCGCTGCACTCCCTGCCTTATGTCCCTCCCTGATTGGTTGGGAATTGTCTCCTCCCCCCAGGCCTCCTCCGTTTATTAACCCCTGCCAGCCCAGGTTCTGGGCCTTTTTCTGTCTCTTGGGTGTCCATCTCCTCCAGGTGCTCTCGCTTTGATTTTGTGCATCTCATTCCTCGGCTGAAGGCGCTTCCTGACGGTGGCCTCAGGCTGGGTTTGAGGTTTGTGACTTTCCAGCCGCTCTGGGGCAGAGGGCGGTTGATTTCCAGATCTATTGTGGATTTTATTAAAATATCACACAGACGTGTGTGTAATAAAAGTGAATTATTGACTGTAGTGACCACAGGGCCAAAGCAGCCCCAGCTGTCCGGCCTTGGTGCAGCCAGGGCAGATCCAGGGCAAAGGGCCAAGAGCTGGGCCAGAGGCTGAGGGTTGGGGACGGGGCCTGGGCTTTGGGGACAGCTGGGGACACCGAGATGGGGGCGGGGCTGCCAAAGGCGTCGTCACCAAAAGCAGCAGCACCAGCACCAGTATCAGAGGATTTCCCGCAGAAATAGGCGCCGGAATCCTCGTCCCTGAGGTTGTTCATGGTCAGCGTCACCGAGCTCTGCCCGTTGTCCCTCGAGATCGTCACCCGGCCCTTGAACGAGGGCGTGTACGCGGTGCTGCCACCGTTGTTGATCCCCGCGAGCCTTTCCAGCCCCTGCCCGGGTCTCTGTCGGTACCAGCCCATCCCAAATTTCCCAAAATCAAACCCGGAGCCGCGGCAGAGCAGAGTCAGGGACCCCCCGGGGGGCTGGAGGTTCCCCCCGGACTCCAGCAGGGCCACAGCCGCCCAGAGTCCTATGGGAAAGAAGAAGGAGAAGAAGAAGGAGAAGAAGAAGAAGAGGAGGAAGAAGAAGAACGAGAAGAAGAAGAAGAGGAAGAAGGACAAGAAGAAGAACAAGAACAACAACAACCACCAAGGGCACCACCTAGAATCCTCCATCTTGTCCCAGCTCACCTCCACTCTCAAAACCCAAGTGAGACAAACGACACCGCTCTCTGGCTGGGGGCAGGAGCTGAGGATTTGGGGCAGGAGCAGAGGTTTTGGGGCAGGAGCTGAGGGTTTGGGGCAGAACCGGTGCAGGGCTGGGATAAAGAGTGTGAGACGGGGCCGAGGGCTGAGCTTTGGGGGAAGGGGCTGGGCTGTGGGGACAGCTGGGGACACCGAAATGGGAGCGGGGCCAAAACCACCCTGACCATCAGCAGCACCAAAACCATAACCAGCAACAGCAACCCTACCATCATAACATCTGGTACAGAAATACACGCCGGAATCCTCGTCCCTGAGGTCGTTCATGGTCAGCGTCACCGAGCTCTGCCCATTGTCCCTCAAGATCGTCACCCGGCCCTTCAGCAAGGGCACGGACCAGGTGCTGCCACCACTGCTGATACTGGCGTTGTATTCCCGTGTCTGCCCAGGTCTCTGTCAGTATCAGCCCATTCCAAATTGTCCAAAACTGAACCCAGAGCCGCGGCAGAGCAGAGTCAGGGACACCCCGGGGGGCTGGAGGTCCCTCCCGGACTCCAGCAGGGTCACGGCCGCCCGGAGCCGTGCAGGAAAAAGGGGAGATGGGGATGGGAGCAGCTCAACCCCTGACCCAAAACCCTGAGTGCTGGGCACAAATCAAACCCTGGGAATTAAAAAGTAAATTGAAAATTGATAATTCATTAATTAATTACTATAATAATGTATATTTAAATTGTTAATTATTCGTAATAAAGGTAAACGTTAAACCCATTCTGGTTCTGCCCCTGCCAGGTGAGTCCCAGTGCCCCCGCAGTGCCACGCCCACCCCACAGGGCCACGCCCAGATCCGGCACCTCATCCCCATCTCCCCTTTTTCCCGCAGGGCTCCGGGCAGCCGTGACCCTGCTGGAGTCCTGGGGGGACCTCCAGCCCCCTGGGGGGTCCCTGACTCTGCTCTGCCGCGGCTCTGGGTTTGATTTTGGACAATTTGAGATGGGCTGGTACCAACAGAGACCGGGGCAGACACTGGAATACATCAGAGGGATCAACAGTGGTGGCAGCACCATGTACACGCCCTCGCTCCATGGCCGGGTGACAATCTCGAGGGACAACGGGCAGAGCTTGGTGACACTGACCATGAACAACCTCAAGGACGAGGATTCCGGTCCCTATTTCTGCGCCAAATCTGCTGATTCTGGTTGGGGTGCTGGGGCTCCTTACTATGGTGACGGTGCTGGTGGTTTTGGCTCCGCCCCCATCCCCATGTCCCCAGCTGTCCCCAAAGCCCAGACCCTTCCCCCAAAGCCAAGCCCCTTCCCCCAAATCCCAGCCCCTTCCCCCAAATCTCAGTCCCTTCCCCCAAAGCTCAGCCCCTGGCCCAGCCCTTGACCCTTTCTCCCAGCCCTGCCCTGGCTCAGCTTCAAATCTCAGCTCTGGGCACCACTTGGGGCCCCAGTTCCTGAAAGATTCCCTGAAACCATGAAGGGTTTGGGCCAAGGGTGAGGTCAGGGGTCAGGAACTGAAATTTGAGGCCAAAACTCCCAACGTGAGACCGACGGGGCCGATTTAGGGTCGTGGCTGTGACTTGGTGCCCAGATGGGAAATTTTGGGCAGAACTGGACAAGTCTGGGGGCAAACGGTTGGGATTGGAGGGGGGAGGTTGAGCTCAGGGTGAGAACAGTCTTGATTTGGGGATGAAAGCTAGGATTTGGGGCTGAGGGGTTGGGGTTTGCGGCCAGGGGTTCGGGTTTGGGGCCAAGGGTTGGGATTTTGCATCAAAGCACCCAAAATTGAGACAAAGGTCACCAGTTGGTTCAAGGGTTGGAGGGAAGGATCTGAGACACAGAGACTGCATCAAAACCATGAACACCAGCACCAGCGCCCAAATGAACACAAGCAACAGAGCCGTAAATATAATGGCTGGAATCTTTGGCACAGAAATAGACACCAGAATCCTTGTCCCTGAGGTTGTTCATGGTCAGAGTCACCAAACTCTGCCCATTGTCCCTGGAGATCCTGAACCGGCCCTTGAGCGAGGGCGCGTAGTCGGTGCTGCCACCGCTGTTGACGTAAGCGACCCATTCCAGCCCCTTCCCAGGGCTCTGGCGCACCCACTGCATCGCGAATTTCCCGAAATCAAACCCCGAGCCACGGCAGAGCAGAGTCAGGGACCTCCCGGGGGGCTGGAGGTCCCAGCAGGGTCATGGCCGCCTGGAGCCCTGCGGGAAAAAGGGGAGATGGGGATGGGAGCAGCTCAACCCTTGACCCAAAACCCTGAGTGCTTGCCCCAAATCAAACCCTGGGAGTTAAAAATTAAATTGAAAAAATTACAATTATTTCTTGTTATAAACGTGATCAGCTAAACCAGAAACACGCAGTCCATGATGGGATTTGCCCAAAAAGGGTTTCCCAAAAACACGCAGTCCAAGATGGGATTGGCTGAAAGAGTTTCCCAGAAACACGCAGTCCAGTATGGGATTTGCAGGAAATGGGTGTGGAACCTTTGGATCCATATTCATGTGGAGAGCACGGATGAGATACAAATCTGTGGTTACACATCTCCTGGGCCCTTGGTGGGATCTCTTGGGTGTCCATCTCCTCCAGGTGCTCTCGCATTGATTTTGTCCATCTCATTCCTCGGCTGAAGGCGCATTCCTGACAGTGGCCTCAG
Source organism: Phylloscopus whistleri (assembly GCA_017589585.1). Classification (NCBI taxonomy): domain Eukaryota; kingdom Metazoa; phylum Chordata; class Aves; order Passeriformes; family Phylloscopidae; genus Phylloscopus; species Phylloscopus whistleri. The sequence goes on from JADMLD010000011.1 coordinate 71,184, forward strand.
GCTGGGTTGGAGGTTTGTGACTTTCCAGCCACTCCGGGGTGGGGGGGTTTGATTTCCAGGCCCATTGTGGATTTTATTGCAATATCACACAGACGTGTGTGTAATCAAAGCGAATTATTGACTGTAGTGACCACAGGGCCAAAGCAGCCCCAGCTGTACGGCCTTGGGGCAGCTGGGGCAGATCTGGGGCCAAGGGCCAAGAGCTGGGCAAGGGGCTGAGGTTTGGGGGTGGGGCCTGGGCTTTGGGGACAGCTGGGGACACCGAGATGGGGATGGGGCTGCCAAGGGCATCGTCACCAAGACCAGCACTTTCACCCCAAGCAGAAAAAGCAGATTTTGTCCAGAAATAGGCGCCGGAGTCCTCGTCCCTGAGGTCGTTCATGGTCAGTGTCACCGAGCTCTGCCCGTTGTCTTTGGCCATCGTGAACCGGCCCTGGAGCGAGGGTGCGTACCAGGTTCTGCCCTTGTCCCTGATCCCTGCGATGTATTCCAGCCCCTTCCCTGGGGCCTGGCGCATTCACATCATCCCAGAATTTGTGACATCGAACCTGGAGCCACGGCAGAGCAGAGTCAGGGACCCCCCCGGGGGGCTGGAGGTCCCCTCTGGATTCCAGCAGGGTCACGGCCGCCCAGAGCCCTGCGGGAAAAAGGGGAGATGGGGATGGGAGCAGCTCAACCCCTGACCCAAAACCCTGAGTGCTGGCCCCAAATCAAACCCTGGGAATTTAAAAATAAATTGGAAACCAATAATTATTTAACTAATAACTAAAATAATATATTTTTAAATTTCTGGATTGTTAAGAATTACATGGAAAATCAAACCCATCCTCCTTCTGCCCCTGCCAGGTGAGTCCCAGCACCCCCGCAGCGCCACGCCCACCCCAGGGGCCACGCCCGGATCCGGCGCCTCATCCCCATCTCCCCTTTTTCCCGCAGGGCTCCGAGCGGGCTGTGACCCTGCTGGAGTCCAGGGGGGACCTCCAGCCCCCCGGGGGGTCCCTGACTCTGCTCTGCCGTGGCTCCGGGTTCAATCTGTGGAGTCACTCGATGTTCTGGATCCGCCAGAGCCCCGGGCAGGGGCTGGAATGGGTCGTGGGGTTCTACAGCGATGGTGGCACCACCAAGTACGTGCTGTCGGTCAAGGGCCGGTTCACGATGACCAGGGACAGCGGGCAGAGCTCGGTGACGCTGACCATGAACAATCTCAGGCAGGAGGATTCTGGTGCCTATTTCTGTGCCAGATGTTACATCGGTGCTTGTGCCGCTGATTCCATTTATGCTCATGCCACCAGTGGAGGCTTCGATTTGGGACAATCCTGGATGGGCTGGCAGTGACAGAGACCTGGGCAGGGGCTGGAATGGGTCTGAAGTATCACCAAGAACAGCGGCACCACCTACCTCGCTCTAGGACCGGTTCAGAATCTCCAGGGACAACGGGCAGAGCTCGGTGATGGTGACCGTGAACAACCTCAGGGATGAGGATTCCAGCGCCCATTTCTGTGCCAAAAATCTCGATGCTAGCAATGCTTATGCTGCTGCTGATCGTTTTTGCTCCGGCCCCTCTCGGGTTGGTCGGGTCACCGAGATTCGGGTGGTTCAGAGTCCTTGACCCTCCGAGAGGCCTCGAGCCAGACGCAGGAACAAAACGGAGCCTTCAGATTCTCGCTGTTCAAGGTTGCTTGCACAGTTTATTGTTTCTCATCTTTCCCTTTGCTCCCTGCCCAGCCAAGACCTCGGCAGCTCGGGCGTCCAGCACCGGCTCCTCCTCTGACCGAGGCTCCTCACCGCTCAGACCAGTTATTGGCCCGGGGCAGCGATGGAGAGAGGGAGCAGGCACGGGTGGGGACAGAGGGGCCAGGGCTGGGCCGGGGGGCATCTGGGGACAGCTGGGGACAGCTGGGGGCAGCTGGGGACACCCGGGGACAGCTGGGAAAACCTGGCGACAGGTGGGGACACGCCTGGGGGCGGGGCCAATACGATAAGCGCCATCAGCCAATCCATAGGCATCTTTCCCGCAGAAATAGGCGCCGGAATCCTCGTCCCTGAGGTTGTTCATGGTCAGCATCACCGAGCTCTGCCCGTTGTCCCTGGAGATCCTGAATCGGCCCCGCACTGAGGGCGCGAACCTGGTGTAGCCACCATCGCTGCTGATCGCGTCGAGCCATTCCAGCCCCTGCCTGGGTCTCTGGCGGATCCAGAACATTCCGTGACTCCCGAAATCGAACCCGGAGCCGCGGCAGAGCAGAGTCAGGGACCCCCCGGGGGGCTGGAGGTGCCCCCGGGACTCCAGCAGGGTCACGGCCACCCGGAGCCCTGTGGGAAAAAGGGGAGATGGGGATGAGGCGCAGGATCCAGGCGTGGCCCGGGGTGGGCGTGGCGCTGTGGGGGCGCCAGGACTCACCTGGAAGGGCCAGTAAGAGGATGGGTTCAATTTTTAACTTAATTGTTAATAATCCACAAATTTAAAAATATATTATTATAGCAATTAGTTAATTAATTATTATTTTCCAATTAACTTTTTAACACCCAGGGTTTGATTTGGGGCCAGCACTCAGGGTTTTGGGTCAGGGGTTGAGCTGCTCCCATCTCCATCTCCCTTTTTTCCCGCAGGGCTTCGGGCAGCCGTGACCCTGCTGGAGTCCGGGGGGGACCTCCAGCCCCCCGGGGGGTCCCTGACTCTGCTCTGCCGCGGCTCCGGGTTCCATTTTGGGAGTCATGGAATGTTCTGGATCCACCAGAGACCTGGTCAGGGACTGGAATGGATCACAGGGATCACCAACAGTGGAGGCTGGACCAGCTACGCGCCCTCGCTGAAGGGCCGTGCCACCATCTCGAGGGACAACGGGCAGAGCTCAGTGACGCTGACCATGAACAACCTCAGGGACGAGGACTCCGGCGCCTATTTCAAAAACAGTGGTGGTGGTGCTTATCATGCTTCTGCTCATCATTTTGGCTCTGCCCCCCGGGCGTGTCCCCAGCTGTCCCCAGCCCCCTCCCCCGTAGGTGTCCCAGGAGCAGCTGCGGGTGGCACCGAGCGCTGGGGACAAGGTGGGCACCGGGCAGGGCCTGGGTGGGGGGGGCCAATTGCAGCGCTGAGCTCAGGAGGGGCAGAGCCAAACCCCGTGCCAAAAACTTCACCGAGGAATTGACGGCAGCGATTGTAAAGCTCCGCCCCAAAGGTCAGCGTTGGGCCAGAGCCAGGGACATGGGGTCAGGGGTCAGCAGCGGGGCCGGGGAGTCAGATTTGGGGCAGGGGCTGGGGACACTTGGGGACACGTGGGGACATGTGGAGAGCAAGAGAGGGGGCCGGGCCCAAACCAACAGCAGCACCAAGACCACATCCAGCAACAGCGTGACTGTAACCGTCATAACCATCCTTGGCACAGAAATAGGAACCAGAGTCCTCCTGCCTGAGGTTGTTCATGGGCAGCGTCACCGAGCTCTGCCCGTTGTCCCAGGAGATCGTCACCCGGCCCTTGAACGCGGGTGGGTAACCGCTCCAGCCTCTGTCCTTGGTGATCCCTTCCACGAGTTCCAGCCCCTGCCCAGGTCTCTGGCGCAGCCAGAACATCGCGTAACTCCCGAAACTGAACCCGGAGCCGCGGCAGAGCAGAGTCAGGGACCCCCCGGGGGGCTGGAGGTCCCCCCCGGACTCCAGCAGGGTCACGGCTTTATTATTCTTCAAATTAATTTTTAATTCCCAGGGTTCGATTTGGGGCCAGCACTCAGGATTTTGGGTCAGGGGTTGAGCTGCTCCCATCCCCATCTCCCCTTTTTCCCGCAGAGCTCCGAGTGGCCGTGACCCTGCTGGAGTCCGGGGGAGACCTCCAGCCCCCTGGGGGGTCCCTGACTCTGCTCTGCCGCGCCTCCGGGTTCGATTTCGGGAAATTCTGCATGGGCTGGATGCACCAGAGACCCGGGCAGGGGCTGGATTTCGTTGCATGGATCACCAGTGGTGGCAGCACTGACTACGCGCCCTCGCTCCAGGGTCGGTTCAGGATCTCCAGGGACAACGGGCAGAGCTCGGTGACGCTGACCATGAACAACCTCAGGGACGAGGATTCCGGTGCCTATTTCTGCACCAAACCTGGTGATTCTAGTAGTTGCCCTGCTGGTGCTAATTTTGGTGACGATGCTGCTGTTGGCCCCCCCCCATTTCAGTGTCCCCAGCTGTCCCCAAAGCCCAGACCCCGCCCCCAAACCTCAGTCCCTGGCCCAGCTCTCTGCCCTTGGCCCTGGATCTGCCCCGGCTGCACCAAGGCCAAGCGCTGACCCAAACCCTCACCTGATTCTACCCCAAAACTCAACTGCTCTGACCCCAAAATTCGACCATTTTGCCCCAAATCTGCACTTTGGGATCTGAGCCACAGCCACTGACCCCAAACCTCAGCCCTTGGGGCACTTGTGGGGCCCAGGCTGAGATTCAGGGCCAGGAGCTGAGTTTGGGGCGAGAACCCAGCGAGGGTTTGGGGTCACTGGGAAGCACCGAGGCCGAGGGAGGAGAGGTGGGACAAAAGGTCAGAGATGGGTCAGGGAGGGCTGGGGAAGGTTCTGGGCTCTGGGGACAGCGGGCACACAGGGACAGGGGTGGGGCCAAAGCCTCCCGAGCCACCATCAGGAGCAGGACCAGCACAGCAGCCAAAAACACCCTTGGTGCAGAAATGGGCACCGGAATCCTCATCCCTGAGGTCGTTCATGGTCAGCGTCACCGAGCTCTGCCCGTTGTCCCTCGAGATCCTGAACTGGCCCTGGAGCGAGGGCTCGTAGTGGATGCTGCCACCATTGCTGCTGATACTGGTGATGTATTCCAGCCCCTGCCGGGTCTCTGGCAGATCCAGAACATGGAGTAACTCCCGAAATCAAACCCAGAGCCGTGGCAGAGCAAAGTCAGAGACCCCCCAGGGGGCTGGAGGTCCCCCCCGGACTCCAGCAGGGTCACGGCTGCCCAGAGCCCTGCGGGAAAAAGGGGAGATGGGGATGGGAGCAGCTCAACCCCTGACCCAAAACCCTGAGTGCTGGCTCCAAATCAAACCCTAGGAGTTAAAAAGGAAATTGGACATCAATAATTATTTAACTAATTACTGAAATAATATATTTTTCAATTTGTGGATTATTATCAATTAGGCCAAAGATCGCTGTCTCTGCTCATTGTTCATTCTCTCTCCGCTCGCTCCCTGCCCGCCTGAGGTCTCGGCAACTCGGGTGTCTGGTGCCGGCTCCTCCTCCAGCCGAGGCTCCTCACCGCTCAGAGCAGTCATTGCAATTTATTGATTATTGACCATTGCACACCCAGATCTGCCATCGGCACTGACCGGGGCACTCCTGCCCCCACCCCATCTCCTGGGAGAGACTTCGTGCCACCGGCACGGCAGGAGAGGGAGAAGGTGGAGAAGATGGAGAAGGTGGAGAAGATGGAGAAAATGGAGAAGAAGAAGAAGAAGAAGAAGAAGAAGAAGAAGAAGAAGAAGAAGAAGAAGAAGAAGAAGAAGAAGAGCAGCTCAGGACACCGCCCAGAATCCTCCATCTTGTCCCCGCTCACCTCCGCTCTAAAAACCCAAATGTGACAAACGACACCGCTCTCTGGCTGGGGACAGGAGCTGAGGGTTTGGGGCAGGAGCTGAGGGTTTGGGGCAGAACCGGTGCAGGGCCAGAAGAAAGGATCAAGGGCTGGGCTAGGGGCTGAGCTTTGGGGGCAGGGCCTGGGCTGTGGGGACAGCTGGGGACACCCAGATGGGGGCAGGGCCAAAACCACCCTGACCATCAGCAGAACCAAAACCATCAGCAGCAGCACAACAACCATCAGCAGCTTTGGCACAGAAATAGACACCGGAATCCTCGTCCCTGAGGTTGTTCATGGTCAGCGTCACAGAGCTCTGCCCGTTGTCCCTGGAGATCGTCACCCGGCCCTTGAGCGAGGGCGCATAGTAGATGGTGCCACCATTGTTGCTGATACTGGCGACGAACTCCAGCCCCTGCCCGGGCCTCTGGCGAACCCACTCCATTTGGTAACTCCCGAAATCGAACCCGGAGCCGCGGCAGAGCAGAGTCAGGGACCCCCCAGGGGGCTGGAGGTCCCCCCTGGACTCCAGCAGGGTCACGGCCGCCCGGAGCCCTGCGGGAAAAAGGGGAGATGGGGATGCGAGCAGCTCAACCCCGACCCAAAACCCTGAGTGCTGGCCCCAAATCAAACCCTGGGAGTTAAAAATTAAATTGAAAAAATAACAATAATTTCTTGTTATAAACGTGATCAGCCAAATTATCAATTAAAGAATAAATTTTATTGAAAAACAATGAGATTGGCTGGAAAAGGGTTTCCCAGAAAGATGCAGTCCGTGATGGGATTGGCTGAAAGAGTTTCACAGAAACACGCAGTCCATGATGGGATTTGCAGGAAATGGGTGTGGAACCTTTGGATCCATATCCATGTGGAGAGCATGGATGAGATACAAATCTGTGGTTACACATGTCCTGGGTCCTTGGTGGGATCTCTTGGGTGTCCATCTCCTCCAGGTGCTCTCGCTTTGATTTTGTGCATCTCATTCCTTGGCTGAAGGCGCATTCCCGACGGCGGCCTCAGGCTGGGTTGGAGGTTTGTGACGTTCCAGCCACTCCGGGGCAGGGGGGTTTGATTTCCAGGTCCATTGTGCATTTTATTGCAATATCACACAAAGGTGTCTGTAATCAAAGTGAATTACTGACCGTAGTGACCACAGGGCCAAAACAAACCTTCAGAATTAAACAATAAATTGAAAATTAATAATTAAATTTCAAATTACAATAATATATATTTTAATTGTTAATTATTAATAATTAAGTTAAATATTGAACTAATCCTCCTGCTCTTACTGCCAGGTGAGTCCCGGTGCCCCCGCAGCACCACCCCCACCCCGGGCCACGCCCGGATCCGGCGCCTCATCCCCATCTCCCCTTTTTCCCCGCAGGGCTCCGGGTGGCCGTGACCCTGCTGGAGTCCGGGGGGGACCTCCAGCCCCCCGGGGGGTCCCTGACTCTGCTCTGCTGTGGCTCCAGGTTCGATTTCAGGAAATTCGAATGCTCTGGATCCACCAGAGACCTGGGCAGGGGCTGGAATACATCGCCACTATCAGCAGCGGTGGCAGCACCATGTACGTGCCCTCGATCAAGGGCCGTGCCACCCTCTCGATGGACAACGGGCAGAGCTCGGTGACACTGACCATGAACAACCTCAGAGACGAGGATTCCGGCGCCTATTTCTGTGCCAGATGTTCCACCAGCAATTGTTATGTTCCTCTTTTTGGCGCTGTTTCACTCCTTGGTCGTATTGGTCGTGGCCCCACTCCTCACCGCTGGCTCCTGGGATGTTTCCCAACTCAAAAATCCGTTCCCCCCAGTTCCCAACCCTTGGCCCCAAATCTCGGCCGTTTCACCCCAAACTCGCCCCTCTGGCCCAGAACTGCCCCCCAAATCTCGGCCTTTCCCCACAGGTTTCTGCTCTCTTGGGTTGTGACCCAGGGCCTGAACATCCCCCGGGGGCCGGCCCAAATCTCCCCCGGCGGCGCCAAACCTTGGCTGGGGGCACCAAACCCTAAGGCTTTGCTCCAAAAATTGGCCTCCAGGGTGGGGCTGTGGGGCTGAGATTTGGGTCAAAGGCTCAGAGCTGCAGGGAAATTTGAGAGTTGGGGCAGCGCTGGCGGAGTTTGGGGGAAAACGGCCGAGATTTGGGGCCAAGGGCTGGGACTGGGGGGAAGGATCTGGGGATTCTGGGACATTTGGTGAACCACCATGAGGGGTGGTGGCTGTGCCGGCTTTATCGCCACAACGAGTAGAACCAGGAGTGCCCCAACCATTAGTGTCCCATTTGGTGCAGAAATAGGCGCCGGAATCCTCGTCCCTGAGGTTGTTCATGGTCAGCGTCACCGAGCTCTGCCCGTTGTCCCTCGAGATCGTCACCCGGCCCTTGAGCGAGGGCGCGTACGCGGTGCTGCCGCCATCGTTTTTCATACTGGCGATGAATTCCAGCCCCTGCCCGGGTCTCTGGTGGATCCAGAACATTCCATGACTCCCAAAATTGAACCCGGAGCCGTGGCAGAGCAGAGTCAGGGACCCGCCCAGGGGGCTGGAGGTCACTCCCGGACTCCAGCAGGGTCACGGCTGCCCGGAGCCCTGCGGGAAAAAGGGGAGATGGGGATGGGAGCAGCTCAACCCCTGACCCAAAACCCTGAGTGCTGGCCCCAAACTGAGACACTTGGAGTTAAAGACTAAGACTGAAATATAACAATTTTAAATCATTTATATTAGTTGATATTTTAAAGAAATTATGAATAATTATATTTCAATTATTATAAATTAAATCTTAGACCCATCCTCCTGCTGCCCCTGCCAAGCCAGTAGGGTCTGCTCTGACCCTTGGACTTTTGGTGAGGAGAAGGGCATTGTTTAATCAAAATCGTTTAATTAATCATTTTTAAATTATCTTCAGTGGCCGCACTGTTGTTCTCCAGCTGTCCAGGAATGAGGCTCTAAACATCGAAACTTGCTTTCAATTCTGTTTCACTTAGAGGTGTCATATTCTCAAAACCTGAGCAGTCGTATTGATAAGACTTTCCTTTTTCATCGTCCCCAACAATCCCCATCTCCCCTTTTTCCCGCAGGGCTCCGGGCTGGCCGTGACCCTGCTGGAGTCCGGGGGGGACCTCCAGCCCCCCAGGGGGTCCCTGACTCTCCTCTGCCGTGGCTCCGGGCTCAATTTTGGGAAATTCAACGTGGGCTGGATGCGCCAGAGGCCCGGACAGGTGCTGGAGTTCGTGGCCGGGATCAGCAGCGACAGTCGCAGCATCGGCTACACGCCCTCGCTCCAGGGCCGGGTGACGATCTCGAGGGACAACGGGCAGAGCTCGGTGATGCTGACCATGAACGACCTCAGGGACGAGGATTCTGGCACCTATTTCTGCACCAAGGGTGTTTTTGGCTGCTGTGCTGGTGCTGCTCCTGATGGCGGCTTGGGGGGGGTTTGGGCCCGCCCCTGTCCCTGTGTCCCTGCTGTCCCCAGAGCTTGGAGCCTTCCCCAGCCCTCCCTGGGCCATCTCTGACCCTTTGTCCCACTATTCGAATTTAAAACACAATCCTCTCTCCAAATGCGTTGATTCTTGCTGCCAAACTGTTATTTAGTGTTGAGCTGTAAATTGTCATATTCACTCTCCGTGCTTAATTAGCCCCGTCACCTGCGTTTTTCATTAACAGGAGAAGGGTGAGCTGTGACGATTCCTTTTCCCTCCGTGCCGGTTCTGTTCCCCCCCACAGTGCCCAGTCCATCCCCGAGTTGTTCCAAACCCCCCCTCGGTTCCCGTCCGTTGTAACCCGAGTGTTCCCCAGCCCCTCGTCCTGTCAGCGTCCCATTGGTCCCGGCCTTGGCTCCGCCCCCTTTGCTGGAAAGTTCTTTCCAGCCCATACACACATGGATCTCGCCCCCTCCTCCTCTCTCCCTCGAGGAGTATAACGGCCCCGATCATTGATTGCCAATTAGCTAAACCTTGAATAAAGCCGGAAGCCCAAGCGACCTGCACGCTGGGAAAGCCGGAGAGCACAAAGTCTCAGCTCGTGCCCCACCCACAGCTTTTGGGGTTTTCCCCAAAATTTCCCATTTTTTTCACTTTTTGCTTTACACACACCCCTTGGTCCCTCCCCAGTCTGTGTTTTCCCATAATTTCCCATTTTTATCACTTTTTGGTTACACACACCCCTTGTGTTGTGTTTGTATTGTGTTTCCAATTGCAGCTCAGTGTAATGCTCAGTTTTATCCGCCCCCATATTTTGCATGGTTACAGTGCATTTTATCCCCAATGGATTGTTCCTTTCCCCCCCGCATTGTTGGTTCTGCCCGGGTTGTTTGTCTCCCTAGACCCGCCCTGCCCTCCTCCCACAGAGGTGTCAATCCTTCCCTAGCCCCGCCCCTTCTTCCAGACCCTTCCCTGTCAATCCCCCACCTTTCGACACCTCATTGGTTGGTTTAAACTGTTCCCTCCCCTTGTGTTCTCTCATTGGTCAGTGCATTGCACTCCCTGCCTTATGTCCCGCCCTGATTGGTTGGGAATTGTCTCCTCCCCCCAGGCCTCCCCCGTTTATTAACCCCTGCCAGCCCAGATTCTGGGCCTTTTTCTGTCTCTTGGGTGTCCATCTCCTCCAGGTGCTCTCGCTTTGATTTTGTGCATCTCATTCCTCGGCTGAAGGCGCATTCCCGACGGTGGCCTCAGGCTGGGTTGGAGGTTTGTGACTTTCCAGCCACTCCGGGGCAGGGGGGTTTGATTTCCAGGTCCATTGTGGATTTTATGACAATATCACACAGACGTGTGTGTAATAAAAGCGAATTATTGACTGTAGTGACCACAGGGCCAAAGCAGCCCCAGCTGTCCGGCCTTGGTGCAGCCGGGGCAGGTCCGGGGCAAAGGGCCAAGAGCAGGGCCAGGGGCTGAGGTTTGGGGGCGGGGTCTGGGCTGCGGACACTGAGATGGGGGCAGGGCTGCCAAGGGCGTCGTCACCAAGACCAGCAGCGCTATTACCAGTACCAGAGGATTTGGCACAGAAATAAGAGCCGGAGTCCTCGTCCCTGAGGTTGTTCATGGTCAGCGTCATCGACCTCTGCCCATTGTCCCTGGAGGTCCAGAAATGGCCCTTGAACGAGGGTACGTGGAAAGTTTTGCTATCATTGCTGATCCCTGCAATCCATTCCAGCCCCTGCCCAGGTCTCTGTCGGATCCAGAACATTCCGAATTTCCCGAAAACAAACCCGAGCCGTGGCAGAGCAGAGTCAGGGACCCCCCGGGGGGCTGGAGGTCCCCCCCAGACTCCAGCAGTGTCACGGCCGCCCAGAGCTCTGCGGGAAAAAGGGGAGATGGGGATGGGAGCAGCTCAACCCCTGACCCAAAACCCTGAGTGCTGGGCACAAATCAAGCCCTGGGAGTTAAAAAGGAAATCAAAAAATTAATAATTAATTAATTTTACTTTAATAACATATTAAAGGTTGCTGATAAAGAACAATTGAACCTTTAATGGCCGAGAAGCATTCGTGACACCCGGCCAGACTAAGAGGAGCCCTGCACAGATAAAGAAACTGCAGACTCGCAGAACCCTTGAAAAGGACAAAAAACCCCAAATGTTTGAATGGTGCATTGGTCACTTTTAAACAAAAAACCCCAAATGTTTGAATGGTGCATTGGTCACTTTTAAACAAAAAACCCCAAATGTTTGAATGGTGCATTGGTCACTTTTAAAGGTGTGACACGGAGATCCTTAAACACCAAGGGTCTGAAATGGGCAGGGGGTGTTGGTTTCCACCCTCAGCTGAGAAGCTTTTTCCTTCTGTCCCCCAGTTGCCTGGTTTTATTTTATTTCTATTAAACTCATCAATTTCTATCAAATCAACGTAGTTTTTCACACTCGGATCTTTCCAGAAGCAGGGAGGGGCCGGGCCAGGATTGTCCCGTCCTGGGGGTGGGCGGAGCAAATGACGGACAGGTAACGGAAACCAGGCCAACACCTGTGGGGTGAACCAACTAGGAGTGACACGGGGAGGTACAAGGAACAAACCATTCACTGAACAGAGCAATAGAAAAGGAATAAAAATCCAGCTCTTTCCTGCAGGGCTCCGGGCGGCCGTGACCCTGCTGGAGTCCAGGGGGGACCTCCAGCCCCCTGGGGGGTCCCTGACTCTGCTCTGCCGAGGCTCCGGGTTTGATTTCGGACAATTTGGGATGGGCTGGTACCGACAGAGACCCGGGCAGGGGCTGGAATTCATCACCAGCATCAACAGCGGTGGTGCCACCACCTGGTACGCGCCGTCGGTGCAGGGCCGGTTCAGGATCTCGAGGGACAATGGGCAGAGCTCGGTGATGCTGACCATGAAGAACCTCAGGGACGAGGATTCCGGCGTCTATTTCTGTGCCAAACGGGACGTTAGTGCTGCTCCTGGCACCGCTGCTGTTCCTGCCCCCACCCCAAGGGCACCCAGACCCTTCCCCCAACCCTCAGCCCCTGGCCCAGCCCTTGACCATTTCCCCAAAGCTTTGGTGGCTTTGGCCCCAAATCCATTCTGGGAACTCTGCCCCAAAGGTCAGCGTTGGGCCAGGGCCAGGGCCATGGGGTCAGGGGTCAGCAGCGGGGCTGGGGGGTCAGATTTAGGGCAGGGGCTGGGGACACTTGGGGGCACTTGGGGACACTTGGGGACACCAGGATGGCGGCTGGGCCGGAGCCACCAGAACCAGCACCAGCACCACAACCACGGCCCTGCAGCAGCAGCAGCAGCAGCAGCAGCGTTTGGGGCTGGAGCAGCTCCAGGGTGGGACACGGGGACAGGAACGGGGTCAGGGGCTGGGGTTTGGGGGAAGGGTCTGGGGCACGGGAACAGGCGGGGACACGAGGATGGGGGTGGGGTCAAAACGAGCAGGAGCAGCACCATCCCAAGTGTTAGAAGATTTGGCACAGAAATAGGTGCCGGATTCCTCGTCCCTGAGGTTGTTCATGGTCAGCGTCACCGAGCTCTGCCCGTTGTCCCTGGAGATCCTGAACCGGCCCTTGACTGACGGAGCGTACTCAGTGCCGCCACCACTGCTGCTGATAGTGGCGATGAACTCCAGCCCCTGCCCGGGTCTCTGGTGGATCCAGAACATTCCGTAGCTCCCGAAATCGAACCCGGAGCCGCGGCAGAGCAGAGTCAGGGACCCCCCGGGGGGCTGAAGGTCCCCCCCGGACTCCAGCAGGGTCACGGCCGCCCGGAGCCCTGCAGGAGAAAGGGGAGATGGGGATGAGGCGCCAGATCTGGGAGTGGCCCAGGGTGGGCGTGGCCCTGCGGGGGCACCGGGACTCACCGGGCAGGGTCAGCACGATGGGGTTGATTTTTAACTTAACTGCTAATAATTTACAAATGTAAAAAATATTAATAAAATTATGATTAAATTAATTATAAATTTTCAAATTAATTTTTAATTCCCAGGGTTTGATTTGGGGCCAGCAGTCAGGGTTTTGGGTCAGGGGTTGAGCTGCTCCCATCCCCATCTCCCCTTTTTCCCGCAGGGCTCCGGGCAGCCGTGACCCTGCTGGAGTCCGGGGGGGACCTCCAGCCCCCCAGGGGGGTCCCTGACTCTGCTCTGCCACGGCTCCTGGTTCGATTTCGGAGAATTCGGGCTGGGCTGGATCCGCCAGAGACCCGGGCAGGGGCTGGAATGGGTTGCAGACATTGACAACGATGGGGAAACCTACTATGTGCCATCTGTCAAGGGCCGTGCCACCATCTCCAGGGACGATGGGCAGAGCTCGGTGACGCTGACCATGAACGACCTCAGAGACGAGGATTCCGGTGCCTATTTCTGCACCAAATCTGCTGATACTGATGGTGGTTGGAATGTTGATGCTACTCCTGACCCTGGTGGCCTTGTCCCCATCCCCGTGTCCCCAGTTGTCCTGGTGCCCCAGGCCCTTCCCCTAAACCTCAGCCCCTGACCCAGCTGTGGACCCTCCATCCTAATCGACGCCAATGGTGACCCTTGACCCCAAATCCTCATTGTTTCTGCCCCGAAACTCAACCCTTGTCCTGATCTGGCCTCGAGGGTGGGGCTGTGGGGCCGAGAGCTGAGGCTGGGGGTCACTGGTGGGGATTTGGGGCAGGAGCAGCTCAGAGCTGGGACACAGGGACAGGAATGGGGTCAGGGGCCGGGGTTTGGGACACAGGATGGGGACAAGGCCACAGGGGTCAAAGGGAACACCAGCATTCCAACCACCAACAGTATTAGCAGCTCTGGCACAGAAATAGGCGCCGGAATCTTCGTCCCTGAGGTTGTTCATGGTCAGCATCACCGAGCTCTGCCCGTTGTCCCTCAAGATCGGCACCCGACCCTTGACAGAGGGCGCGTAGTAGATGTAGGCACCACTTCTGCTGATATTGGCGATGTATTCCAGCCCCTGCCTGGGTCTCTGTCGGTACCAACCCATCCTGAATTGTCCAAAATCGAACCCGGAGGCGCGGCAGAGCAGAGTCAGGGACCCCCCGGGGGGCTGGAGGTCCCCCCCGGACTCCAGCAGGGTCATGGCCTTATTATTTTTCAAATTAATTGTTATCTCCCAGGGTTTGATTTGGGGCCAGCACTCAGGGTTTTGGGTCAGGGGTTGGGCTGCTCCCATCCCCATCTCCCCTTTTTCCCACAGGGCTCTGGGCGGCCGTGGCCCTGCTGGAGTCCGGGGGGGACCTCCAGCCCCCCGGGGGGTCCCTGACTCTGCTCTGCCGTGGCTCCGGGTTCGATGTCGCAAATTCTGGGATGATGTGGATGCGCCAGGCCCCAGGGAAGGGGCTGGAATACGTCGCAGGGATCAGGGACAAGGGCAGAACCTGGTATGCGCCCTCGCTCCAGGGCCGGTTCACGATGGCCAAAGACAACGGGCAGAGCTCGGTGACACTGACCATGAACGACCTCAGGGACGAGGACTCCAGTGCCTATTTCTGCACAAAATCTGCTTTTTCTGCTTGGGGTGAAAGTGCTGGTCTTGGTGACGATGCCCTTGGCAGCCCCGCCCCCATCTCAGTGTCCCCAGCTGTCCCCAAACCCAGGCCGCGCCCCCAACCCTCAGCCCCTGGCCCAGCCCTTGGCCCTTGGCCCCGGATCTGCCCCGGCTGCACCAAGGCCGGACAGCTGGGGCTGCTTTGGCCCTGTGGTCACTACAGTCAATAATTCCCTTTTATTACACACACGTCTGTGTGATATTGTCATAAAATCCACAATGGACCTGCAAATCAACCCACCCTGCCCCGGAGCGGCTGGAAAGTCACAAACCTCAAACCCAGCCTGAGGCCACCGTCGGGAATGCGCCTTCAGCCAAGGAAAGAGATGCACAAAATCAAAGCGAGAGCACCTGGAGGAGATGGACACCCAAGAGAGAGAAAAAGGCCCAGAACCTGGGCTGGCAGGGGTTAATAAACGTGGGAGGCCTTGGGAGAGGAGACAATTCCCAACCAATCAGGGAGGGACATAAGGCGGGGAGTGCAATGCACTGACCAATGAGAGAACATGAGAAGAGGGGACAGTTTAAACCAACCAATGGGTTGTCGAAGGGTGGGGGATTGACAGGGAAGGGTCTGGAAGAAGGGGCGGGGCCAGGGATGGATTGACAGCTCTGTGGGAGGAGGGAAGGGCGGGGCTAGGGAAGAGAGACAACCAGGGCAGAACCAACAATGCAGGGGAGGAAAGGAACAATCCATTGTGGATGAAATGCACTGTGACAATGCAAAATATGGGGGGGGATAAAACTGAGCATTAAACTGAGCTGCGATTGGAAACACAATAAAAACACAACGGGAGCTGGGGTTTGGGGGAAGGGCTTGGGGCACGGGGACCGCTGGGGACAAGGCACTGGGTGCCCGGACAAAGGCATCAGCAGCATTCCAGTCACCGGCACTGTCGGATTTCCCGCAGAAATAGGTGCCGGAATCCTCGTCCCTGAGGTTGTTCATGGTCAGCGTCATCGAGCTCTGCCCGTTGTCCCTGGAGATCCTGAACTGGCCCCGCACTGAGGGCACGTAGCTGATGCTGCCGCCGGTGTTGATGTAAGCGACCCATTCCAGCCCCTTCCCACGGCTCTGTCGGGCACAGAACATCGCAAATTTCCCAAAATCAAACCCAGAGGCGTGGCAGAGCAGAGTCAGAGACCCCCCGGAGGGCTGGAGGTCCCCCCCGGACTCCAGCAGGGTCACGGCCGCTCGGAGCCCTGCGGGAAAAAGGGGAGATGGGGATGGGAGCAGCTCAACCCCTGACCCAAAACCCTGAGTGCTGGCCCCAAATAAAACCCTGGAAATTAAAAATTACATTGAAAAATAATAATTAATTAACTAATTACTATAATAATATATTTTTGAATTTGTGGATTATTAAGAATTACGTGGAAAATCAAACGCATCCTGGTTCTGCCTCTGCCAGGTGAGTCCTGGCGCCCCCACAGTGCCACGCCCACCCCACGGGGCCACGCCCGGATCCGGCGCCTCACCCCCATCTCCCCTTTTTCCCGCAGGGCTCCGGGCGGCCATAACCCTGCTGGAGTCCGGGGGGGACCTCCAGCCCCCCGGGGGGTCCCTGACTCTGCTCTGCCGCGGCTCTGGGTTCAATTTTGGACAATTCGGGATGGGCTGGTACCGACAGAGACCCGGGCAGGGGCTGGAATGGATCGCCAGTATCAGCAGAAGTGGTGACTACATCTACTACGCGCCCTCCGTCAAGGGCCGGGTGACGATCTCCAGGGACAACGGGCAGAGCTCGGTGACGCTGACCATGAACGACCTCAGGGACGAGGATTCCGGCGCCTATTTCTGTGCCAGCACTGCTAGTACTGATGGTGGTTGGAATGCTGGTGCTCCCTTTGACCCCTGTGGCCTTGTCCCCATCCTGTGTCCCAAACCCTGGACCCCGACCCCGTTCCTGTCCCTGTGTCCCAGCTCTGAGCAGCTCCTGCCCCAAATCCCCACCAGTGACCCCCAGCCTCATCTCTGGGCCCCACAGCCCCACCCTCAAGGCCAGGTCAGGACAAGGGTTGAGTTTCGGGGCAGAACCAATGAGGATTTGGGGTCAAGGGTCACCATTGGCACCAATTGGGATGGAGGGTCCACAGCTGGGTCACGGGCTGAGGTTTGGGGGAAGGGCCTGGGGCACGGGGACAGCTGGGGACACGGGGATGGGGACAAGGCCACCAGGGTCAGGAGTAGCATCAACATTCCAACCACCATCAGTATCAGCAGATTTGGTGCAGAAATAGGCACCGGAATCCTCGTCCCTGAGGTCGTTCATGGTCAGCGTCACCGAGCTCTGCCCATCATCCCTGGAGATGGTGGCACGGCCCTTGACAGACGGCGCGTAGTAGGTTTCCCCATCGTTGTCAATGTCTGCGACCCATTCCAGCCCCTGCCTGGGTCTCTGGCGGATCCAGCCCAGCCCGAATTCTCTGAAATCGAACCTGGAGCCGTGGCAGAGCAGAGTCAGGGACCCCCCGGGGGGCTGGAGGTCCCCCCCGGACTCCAGCAGGGTCACGGCCGGCCGGAGCCCTGCGGGAAAAAAGGGGAGATGGGGATGGGAGAAGCTCAACCACTGACCCAAAACCCTGAGTGCTGGACACAAATCAAACCCTGGGAATTAAAAATTAATTTGAAAATTTATAATTAATTTAATCATTATTTTATTAATATTTTTTACATTTGTAAATTATTAACAATTATGTTAAAAGTCAACCCCATCCTGCTGCCCCTGCCAGGTGAGTCCCGGCGCCCCTGCAGCGCCACGCCCACCCTGGGCCATGCCCGGTTCCGGTGCCTCATCCCCATCTCCCCTTTTTCCCGCAGGGCTCCGGGCGGCCGTGACCCTGCTGGAGTCCGGGTGGGACCTCCCACCCCGCGTGGGGTCCCTGACTCTGGTCTGCCGTGGCTCCAGGTTCAATTTCGGGAGCTACGGAATGTTCTGGATCCGCCAGAGACCCGGGCATGGGCTGGAATTCGTGGCAGTGATCAGCGACGATGGTGGCTACATCAAATACGCGCCCTCGCTCAAGGGCCGGGTGACGATCTCCAGGAACAACGGGCAGAGCTCGGTGACGCTGACCATGAACAACCTCAGGGACGAGGATTCCGGTGCCTATTTCTGTGGCAGATGTGACGGCGATTGCTCCTATTTTTCCATCCTTTATGCTCCTGGTATTGGTCGTGGCCCCACTCCCCACCGCTGGCTCCTGGGATGTTTCCCAACTCAAAAATCTGTTCCCCCAAATCTCAGCCCTTGGCCCCAAATCTCGGCCATTTTCCCCCAAACTCTCCCCTCTGGCCCAGAACCGCCCCCCAAATCTCGGCCTTTCCCCCAGGTTTCCGCTTCCTTGGTTTGTGACCCTGGGCCTGAACATCCCCCGGGGACCGCCCCAAATCTTCCCCGGTGGCACCAAACCTTGGCTGGGGGCACCAAACTCTGAGGCTCTGCCCCAAAAATTGGCCTCCAGGGTGGGGCCGTGGGGCCGAGATTGGTGTCAAAGGTTCAGAGCTGCAGGGAAATTTGAGAGTTGGGGCAGCGGTGGCGGAGCTTCAGGGAAAACGGCCGAGATTTGGGGCCATGGGCTAGGATTGGGGGGAAGGGTCTG
The DNA here is from genome assembly GCA_017589585.1 of Phylloscopus whistleri. NCBI lineage: Eukaryota > Metazoa > Chordata > Aves > Passeriformes > Phylloscopidae > Phylloscopus > Phylloscopus whistleri. The sequence continues at coordinate 89,310 of JADMLD010000011.1, forward strand.
TGGATCCTAGGACATTTGGGGACTCAGAGATGGCGGCCTGGGGCCATCAGCAGCGTTCCCAACATAACCAACAGCAACACCAAAGCTGTCATAACAACCAGTGGTGTAACATCGGGCACAGAAATGGGCACCAGAATCCTCGTCCCTGAGGTTGTTCATGGTCAGCGTCACCGAGCTCTGCCCGTTGTCCCTCGAGATCCTGAACTAGCCCTACACCGACGGCACGAATTTGGTGGTGACACCGTTGCTGTGGATCAGCGCCACAAACTCCAGCCCCTGCCCGGGTCTCTGGCAGAACCAGAACATTCCGAATTTCCAGAAATCGAACCCGGATGGCCGGCAGAGCAGAGTCAGGGACCCCCCGGGGGGCTGGAAGTCCCCCACGGATTCCAGCAGGGTCACGGCCGCCCGGAGCCTTGCGGGAAAAAGGGGAGATGGGGATGGGAGAAGCTCAACCCCTGACCCACAACCCTGAGTGGTGGACACAAATTGAGACCCTTGGGGATAAAAATTAAATTGAAAATTAATAAATAATTAAGTAATTACTATGATAATGAATTTTTAAATTTGTGGATTATTAACAGTTAGGCAGAAAATTAACCCCACCCTCCTGCTGCCCCTGCCAGGTGAGTCCCATTGCCCCCGCAGCGCCACGCCCACCCCCTGGGGGACACGCCTGGATCTGGTGCCTCATCCCCATCTCCCCTTTTTCCCGCAGGGCTCCGGGCGGCCGTGACCCTGCTGGAGTCCGGGGGGGACCTCCAGCCCCCCGGGGGGTCCCTGACTCTGCTCTGCCGTGGCTCCGGGTTCAATTTTGGACAATTCGGGATGGGTTGGTACCGACAGAGACCCGGCCAGGGGCTGGAATGGATCGCCAGTATCAGCAGAAATAGTGGCACCATCTACTACGCGCCCTCCGTCAAGGGTCGGGTGACGATCTCCAGGGACAACGGGCAGAGCTCGGTGATGCTGACCATGAACAACTTCAGGGACGATGATTCCAGCGCCTATTTCTGTGCCACAGCTGCTAGTACTGATGGTGGTTGGAATGCTCCTTTTGACCCCTGTGGCCTTGTCCCCATCCCTGTGTCCCAAACCCCGGCTCCTGACCCTGTTCCTCTCCCTGTGTCCCAGCTCTGAGCTGCTCCTGCCCCAAATCCCCACCAGTGACCACCAGTCTCATCTTTCGGCCCTACAGCCCCACCCTCGAGGCCAGGTCAGGACAAGGGTTGAGTTTCGGGGCAGAAACAATGAGGATTTGGCGTCAAGGGTCACCATTGGCGTCAATTGGGATGGAAGGTCCACAGCTGGGTCAGGGGCTGAGGTTTGGGGAAAGGGCCTGAGGCACGGGGACAGCTGGGGACACGGGGATGGGGACAAGGCCACCAGGGTCAGGAGTAGCATCAACATTCTAACCACCATCAGTATAAGCAGATTTGGTGCAGAAATAGGCACCGGAATCCTCGTCCCTGAGGTCGTTCATGGTCAGCGTCACCGAGCTCTGCCCATCGTCCCTGGAAATGATGGCACGGCCCTTGACAGACGGCGCGTAGTAGGTTTCCATATCGTTGTCAATGTCTGCGACCCATTCCAGCCCCTGCCTGGGTCTCTGGCGGATCCAGCCCAGCCCGAATTCTCCGAAATCGAACCCGGAGCCGCGGCAGAGCAGAGTCAGGGACCCCTCGGGGGGCTGGAGGTCCCCCCCGGACTCCAGCAGGGTCACGGCCGCCCGGAGCCCTGCGGGAAAAAGGGGAGATGGGGATGGGAGCAGCTCAACCACTGACCCAAAACCTTGAGTGCTGGCCCCAAATCAAACCCTGGGAATTAAAAATTAATTTGAAAATTTGTAATTAATTTAATCATAATTTTATTAATATTTTTTACATTTGTAAATTATTAGCAGTTAAGTTAAAAATCAACCCCATCGTGCTGCCCCTGCCAGGTGAGTCCTGGTGCCCCCGCAGCGCAATGCCCACCCTGGGCCACTCCCAGATCTGGCGCCTCATCCCCATCTCCCCTTTCTCCTGCAGGGCTCCGGGCGGCCGTGACCCTGCTGGAGTCCGGGGGGGACCTTCAGCCCCCCGGGGGGTCCCTGACTCTGCTCTGCCGCGCCTCCGGGTTCGATTTCGGGAGCTACGGAATGTTCTGGTTCTGGCAGAGACCCGGGCTGGGGCTGGAGTTCATCGCCACTATCTGCAGCAGTGGTGGCGGCACTGAGTACGCTCCCTCAGTCAAGGGCCGGTTCAGGATCTCCAGGGACAGCCGGCAGAGCTCGGTGACGCTGACCATGAACAACCTCAGGGACGAGGATTCCGGCACCTATTTCTGTGCCAAACCTGCCAATGGTTATCATGTCATTGATTATGGTTTTGTCCCCACCCCCATCCCCGTGTCCCCAGCTGTCCCCGTGCCCCAGACCCTTCCCCCAAACCCCAGTCCCTGACCCTCTTCCTGTCCCCGTGTCCCACCCTGGAACTGCTCCAGCCCCAAATACTGCTGCTGCTGCTGCTGCAGGGCCATGGTTGTGGTGGTGGTGCTGGTTCTGATGGGTCTGGCCCAGCTGCCATCCCGGTGTCCCCAAGTGACCCCAAGTGTCCCCAAGTGTCCCCAAGTGTCCCCTAGTGTCTCCAGCCCCTGCCCCAAATCTGAGCCCCCCGGCCCCCTGCTGACCCCTGACCCTGTGTCCCTGTCAGGGAGGGGCTCCAGGGGTGAGGGACAGCACCAAGGACCAATCACCCAGTGGCAGGAGGAGGGATTTCCCAGATCCTGGCCAATCGCTCGAGGCTCTCCCTGGATCTTTCCAGAAGCAGGGAGAGGCCGGGCCAGGATTGGAGGGTGCTGGCGGTGGGCGGAGCAAATGACGGACAGGTAACGGAAACCAGGCCAACACCTGCGGGGTGAACCAACTGGGAGTGACATGAGGGGCACAAGGAACAAACCATTGACCGAACACAGGGCAATAGAAAAGGAATAAAAACCCAGCGCCGCAGGCAGGGCCTGGGCCGGATTTGGGGCAGGAGCTGGGGATTTGGGGCAGAACCTGGTGCAGGGCCGGGAGAATGGGGAAGGGCTGGGCCAGGGGCTGGGCTGTGGGCGAAGGGCCTGGGCTGTGGGGACAGCTGGGGACATGCCCAGGGGCGGGGCTGCCAAGGGCGTCGTCGTCAATATCAGCACCAAAAACAGAGCCTTTCCCGCAGAAATAGGCACCAGAATCCTCGTCCCTGAGGTCGTTCACGGTCAGTGTCACCGAGCTCTGCCCGTTGTCCTTGGCCTTCCTGAACCGGCCCTGGAGCGAGGGCACGTACCAGGCCCTGCCACCGTTGCTGTGGATCCTTGCCACGAACGCCAGCCCCTGCCCGGGTGTCTGGCGGATCCAGAACATGGAGTGATCCCAGAAATCGAACCCGGAGCCGCGGCAGAGCAGAGTCAAGGACCCCCCGGGTGGGTGGAGGTCCCTCCCGGACTCCAGCAGGGTCACGGCCAGCCCGGAGCCCTGCGGGAAAAAGGGGAGATGGGGATGGGAGCAGCTCAACCACTGACCCAAAACCCTGAGTGCTGGCCCCAAATCAAACACTGGGAGTTAAAAATTAAATTGAAAAAATAACAATAATTTCTTGTTATAAACGTGATCAGCCGAATTATCAATAAAAGAATAATTTTTATTGAAAAATTATGAGATTTGCTGCAAAGGGTTTCCCAGAAACACACAGTCAGTGGTGGGATTGACTGAAAGGGTTTCCCAGAAGCACGCAGTCCAGGATGAGATTTGCCCAAAAAGGGTTTCCCAGAATCACACAGTCCAGGATGGGATTTGCAGGAACTGGGTGTGGAACCTTTGGATCCATATCCATGTGCAGAGCACGGATGAGATACAAATCTGTCGTTACACATGTCCTGGGCCCTTGGTAGGATCTCTTGGGTGTCCATCTCCTCCAGGTGCTCTCGCGTTGATTTTGTGCATCTCATTTCTTGGCTGAAGGCGCACTCCTGACGGCGGCCTCAGGCTGGGTTTGAGGTTTGTGACTTTCCAGCCGCTCCGGGGCAGGGGGG
>JADMLD010000008.1:0-93280 GCA_017589585.1 Phylloscopus whistleri
TGTGCAGAGAGAGAAAGAGAGGCTGGGAATTTGGCTGAGGTGCATCCTGGCACTGCAAATGGGGGTCAGGAGTGTCTTGGCTGCAGGGTGTTTGGGTGCAGTGCTGCTTCTCATGTGTCTCCAATTTCTGCTTCTCCCTGCCCTCTGTGCCAGGTGCACCTGTGACCGCGAGCCATGTCCTGCTGCAGGCCCTGTGACCCTTGCTGCCAGCCCTGTGGCCCCTGCCCGCTGGCCAGCAGCTGCAATGAGTGCTGTGTCAGGCAGTGCCAGAGCTCCCACGTCGTCATTGAGCCGCCTGCTGTGCTGGTGACCCTGCCCGGCCCCGTCCTCAGCTCCTTCCCCCAGAACACCGCCGTGGGATCCTCCACCTCTGCTGCTGTTGGCAACATCCTCAGCTGTGGCGGAGTGCCCATCAGCTCTGGGGGCTTTGACATCTCCTGCATCACCAACTGCTATGGCAACAGATGTTGTCGTCCCTGCTAAATCTGCTGGCAACATCCTCGGGCAAGAATCTCCACAACCTCAGAACATGGTGCTGGAATGACAACAGAATTTTGGGTCATTGTATGTAGGGCTTCTGACTCTTGTTTCCTTCTCATCCGCTCTTTTTCTCTTCCCTTCCTTTCCTGTCAGCACCACCCAATGCCAGCCTTGTGGGGCCTTTTGGCCTCCTACGCTCCTGTTTACAGTCCAGGCAGAGGGACATCCCAATGCACCCCAGTCATTGCTCTTGGTGCTCTCTGAGAACCAGCTCCTTTTCTTGCTTAGAGTCAATAAAGTCAGTTTGCATCCAAGCCTTGGACTCTGATCCTCCATCCGTCCTTGTCAACTTCACCGGTGAGCGCAGGGCAAAAGGTGGAGGAAGAGGAGGTTGGGACTCCCTACAGTGGATTTCACTTTGTGCCTTTTCTCTTGGAGATCACAAACACATCCCATCACACACTTCTCCAACTACAGGGGGAGGAAGATGGTTCCAAAACTTGACAGAAATGGAGGGTGAAAGGCAGTGGCTTGGAATCAGCAATGCTTGGGGACAGCCCACAATCTTCTCTTTCTGTCACCTCCCCTCACATTTATTACTTTTCTGCCCAGGTGCTCTCCAGACACAGAAGCCTGAGGGGTTTCATAGGTTGGGATAGGCATCACCCACACAGAACAGCTGATTGGGGTCAGCTGTTCTCTGGAGCCCTTTGCAGGTGAATGTACCATGAGGGAAGCTGTGACCCCATGAAAAACCTGCAGCAGGAAAGATTCCTGGCAGGAATGTCCACTGCAGTAGAGAGAAGGCCACAGTAGATCAGGTCCTGCTGATAGGACTTCTTCCCCTGTTGGGGGACTGCCATGGAGCATTCTGTTCTTTAACAAGTGCACCCCTTGGAAATTTTCCACCCTTCTCCATTGGAACACTTGGAGTGAAAGAGGCCCCATCCTTTTCATTCCAATCCTTGAACTGCTGGAAAACTGGATGGAGTTTTCCAAGACCTCCTGCTTTGCAGAGAGAAAAGGCTCCACAACTTCACTCATAGCACAGGTTCTCCAGCTCTTTGGTCATCTCGGACACATGCAGAGGGTTTGCAGTGGCTGCTGGATTGGGATTTGACACATTCCTCAGACAGTGCTGGCCCACCTTTCTGACTGGCACCAAGATGCACTTCTAGACAAAACAATCCCTTGCATATCTGAAGAAGCAGAAGAAGGGTGAGGGAATGACCTCACTTGCCCACCCTCTGCAGAGATCATTTCACTCTCCAGGTGGAGCAGTGACCATGCTCTTCAGTACCCACTGGAGGAGAAGTGCTCTGAGCGGCCAGGCTGGCCCAGTGTCCCAAGGCCAACTCCAGCACCTCCATGGTGGCCCCTGAGACTCTGGACTTCTGTCAAATGATGGAGTAGGGAGCACAGTCCAACATATCCACTTTCCCTGCTGTGATCGAAGATACTGTTGTCTCTTGACATCACTCACAGGGCAGCAATACATAAATGCAGTGGGTCAGTGTGTGTGTTTCTGCCTGTGCATTGCTGTCACGCCACTTATTCCCCCAAGGTAATATTTCTGCTTCAAAGCATGAAACCGACTCAGAGTTCTCAGCACAGCATGGATCCTGCAGAGTCATGGCAAATGATGGACGTGAACAAGCAGGATCAGATGTATCCCAAGGGGAAATGTGCAATTTTACCACTCCCATTTGAATATTCGAATGAAATAGCTGTGTCCACATATTCCAACTGATTTGGCATTAATCTCACAAATCTCCCACTTTTCACCCATGATTCTGAAGCCTCATTTACACACAACTGAAGGCTCAAAAAAGTATGAGGACAGACCAAAATGATCCTTCAACCAAGTTGGAAGCTGCCACGCTTTCCCCTTCTGGGTATTGGAGAGCAGCAGCTCTACAATCTTCTGGCTTCCACTTCCCAGACCTGGTCAGGCACTTTTCTCCAGCTGCCTCATTCTCCTTGGCAGCATCAATTCCCATAGCTCCTGGCTCAGGACAAAGGCCAGTGTGGCCACAGGACTGCCCCATCCCCACAGAGCCACCAGAACACAGTAACCTCCAAGCTGCTCCAGGAGGCAGCAGGAAGGAGATTGGGAAAGAGCTGAGTGCCCCAAGGCTGCCTGGAGGTGGCATGCAAGGGATGGCCTGGCTTTGGGATTGTCCTGGTGAGGTGGCAGTGCCATGGGCCTCTCCAGGTTCCTGCAGAGCAGCAAGTGGGGGCTGAGTGTGTGTGAGTGGCTGGCACTGCTGGGCAGGGAAGTCCCTGCGGGGCTTGCCATGGCTGGGCTGGGAGGTCAGCTCAGGCCCAGCTGTGGACACACACACAGGGCCACTGACACATGGCCAGCCTGCCCAGGTGTGCCCAGAGATGGGCGCAGACGCACAGAGCCCAGCACACGTGCACAGGCACACGGGCCTTGCACACAAGGGCCCTGCCCTGAGCACAGCCATCCCCGGGGAGGCCAGAGGCTCTCAGGGGGCTGTTCCCACCAGTGCACAAGCACAGGGATGTGCCAGAGCAGGTTCTGGGCACTCCAAACAGGACAGAAGCTCAGGCAGCAGTGCTACAGGAGGCTCATAGACTGTGAAGAACGAGGGGGAAGGCAAAGTGCTTTCCTCTAGCGCACATCACATAGGGAAGTGCAAGGATGATGAAGCAAAAGCTGGAGGGCTGGAAGCAGATGAGGCCCTTCCAGGCAGCAGGGATATAAAAACCAAAAAGAATGCCCCAGGCCAGATTCCTGCCTCCATGTGATCCTATCTACACTGAGTTCATGTCTCTTACCCACACTGACACATCCTTGCCCCCAGGAAACATGGAATCTCACATACGAGCTCTCAGAAGAAGTGTCTGTGAGGGAATGGGAATGATGCAGGCCAGGAAATGCAAAGTCATTGTAGAGGAAATAAACAAAATCATGCCATACCATTCCCAGAGATGTTTCCATTCATTTGGGATCATGCAGGAATATCGTCACTTCTGCAGCCTGGACTGTGGGCCCTGAGGCACTGTGGGGCCAGGATAAAAGGCAGCCTAACTGGTGGCTGTCTCAACCACTTCTGTCACCTCCTTCAGCTTGGGAACCAGGTGAGTTGCAAGCCCCTTTCTCCTCCACACTCTCTAGGACAGCATGGAGCTTTCCAGCCCTTGTTCCTGCTCCTTGCTCTTCTGGCAGTGTCGTGCAATGGTGGTGGTGTGGGCAGAGGGCAGAGCGTGTGTTGTGGCCAGAGGCTGAGGCTGGGCTGAGGTGCTGATTCTGATGCAGGTTAGGCAGGAGCGTGGCTGGGCCTGGCTGAGCTCAGAAGGACGGTGCTGGGCTCAGGCAAAGGATGCCCAGTTTGGGGCTGCAGAGCCTGGAGCTGGGCAGGCAGCAGGGGCCTTGTCTTGCTGGGGGTGCCCTGCGGGCTGTGTCTCAGGTGTGCGTGTGCTCTGCTTCCTCCCTGCCCTCTGTGCCAGGTGCAGCGCCAGCTCCAGCCATGTCCTGCTCTGAGAAGTGCCAGCAGTGCCGGCCCTGTGAGCCTTGCTGCCAGCCCTGTGGGCCCCTGCCCACTGGCCAGCAGCTGCAATGAGTGCTGTGTCAGGCAGTGCCAGAGCTCCCACGTCGTCATTGAGCCGCCTGCTGTGCTGGTGACCCTGCCCGGCCCCATCCTCAGCTCCTTCCCCCAGAACACCGCCGTGGGATCCTCCACCTCTGCTGCTGTTGGCAGCATCCTCAGCTCTGAGGGAGTGCCCATCAGCTCTGGGGGTTTTGACATCTCCTGCATCACCAGCTGCTATGGTGGCAGCAGATGTTGTCGTCCCTGCTAAAGATGCTGATTCCAACATCCTCAGGCAAGAACCTCCACAACCTCAGAACACGGTTCTGGAATGAAGTCAGAACTTTGAGACATTGCATTTAGAGCTTTGGACTGTTGTTTCCTGGTTATCGTTTTCTCTTTTTTGTCTTTCCTTTCTTTCCTGTCCACACCACTCAATGCCAGCCTAGTGGGACCTGTTGGCCTCCTTCCCTCTGCAGGCCAAGCAGACAGACATCCCAGCTGCATCTTAATGGCTGCACCCTCTGGTGCTCCCAGTGAGCCTCCTCCTTTCCTTCTTTTGACTCAATAAAGTTCCTTTTGCATTCAAACCTTGGCCTCTGATTTCTCATTGTTTCTATAAAAATATTTTCAGTTTTCGCATTGGATAATGGTGGAGACAGCACAGTGTTGAAATCACTGCACTGCAATTCTCATTGTTCCCTTTCCCTCGGAGCTGACAGAGATGTCCCTCTCTGTGAGGGTGCTGAGGCATTGTAATTCCATGCCCAGAATGGTTTTGGATGCCTCAAGCCTGGAAGTGTGCAAGGCCAGGCGGGACAGAGCTTTGAGCAGGCCGGTTGAGTGGGTGGCATCAGTGCTCATCTGTTGAGGGCAGGAGGAGAGGAAAGAAATGGTCTTGAAGTTGCCTTCCAGCCCAGCCCATTTCTAATGAAATGTGCTTTCCCAGAGGCATCAGCAGTGTGACAAATGTGCTCAGTGCTGGGCAGGGCTGAGTCCCCTTTGGACACAGTTACATCTGACTCAGTCCGACGTGGCAGGAACCACTCCACTCTTCTCACAGAGCCCATTCCTGCAGCCTTATTTACAAAGGTTGCCTTTGTGAGCAGCAACAACACGTGAGGAAGCCCTGCTTCCTGGGAAGTGGCCAGCCTCCACTTCCAGAGGGAAGTAGGGCAAGAATTTATTTTTGTCCCCTGTGTACTTAGGAATGCATAGCCTTTCGCTTTTTCTTTAGCAAACTGCCTTTGATCAAATTTCAAGAAGCTCTCTGTGTTATTTGATCTTGTCTTCCTACCAAAGAAAGGGCATTGATGGAGCAGCTTGCTGGGCTCCATCCATCCAGCCAAGGTCTGCTGAGCGCAGCTGGCAATCCAGCCCAAGGGAAGGGCAGGAAGGAGCTGGAGAAGCAGGCATGGAGAGCTGACCAAATGGAGATGTATTAGAGGGGAAGCAGGATCACAAGAAATACCTTCTATCCCTGACCCATTCCCCAAATGGGCAGGGACAAGAGGCTGCAGGTGAAAAGTCATGGAATGTCCCAGAGAGATGTGGGAGAGATGGGCAGGTCCACAGGAAGAATGAGAGTGATGCCCTGAGTGCTTGGCCACAAACAAACCCACAGCAATGACACAGGTTCATGTCATGTGCCTGCATGGAATGCCACCAGACCATGATCCGAGCCTTCTGCCAACTCTGACGTCTTCATATCCCGGAAATTCTTGGGCCTCTCATCCTGGCCCTAGAACAATACTTGAGATAGGAATGTACATGGTAGAACCAAGGAAATAGAGGCTGCCGTGCAGGAAAGCAGGACACAGCCCCTACCATTAGCTGGGATGGTGCACATTTGACATGAGCTGGTCACAAAATTATCACTTCCACTAAGGTGCCTCTGGGCCTGAGGCAGGGCAGGACTGCTATAAAAGGCAGCCCAAGTCTCTGCTCTCTCATCCACTTCTCTCACCTCCTTCTCCTCAGGAATCAGGTGAGTGGGAAGCCTCTTCTCCTCTTCCAGCTCTGGCTGTTTCTTCAAGAGCAGCTCTTTCGTGGCTGAGGTGTCAGCTGATAGGGGCTGTTGTAGCACAGGGCTGGAAGCTGCTTCTGCTGGGAGAGGGCAGGGGAGAGAAGATCTTGTGCAGAGAGAGAGAGCCTGGGACTTGGCTGAGGTGGCTCCCGGGCTTTGAGCTGGGCACTGCAATGGGGGCCTGGAGTTGTCTTGGCTGCAGGGTGTTTGGGTGCAGTGCTGCTTCTCATGTGTCCCCACTTTCTGATTCTCTCTCCCATCTGTGCCAGGTGCACCTGTGACACTGAGCCATGTCCTGCTGCAAGCCCTGTGACCCTTGCTGCCAGCCCTGTGGCCCCTGCCCGCTGGCCAGCAGCTGCAATGAGTGCTGTGTCAGGCAGTGCCAGAGCTCCCACGTCGTCATTGAGCCGCCTGCTGTGCTGGTGACCCTGCCCGGCCCCGTTCTCAGCTCCTTCCCCCAGAACACCGCCGTGGGATCCTCCACCTCTGCTGCTGTTGGCAACATCCTCAGCTGTGGCGGAGTGCCCATCAGCTCTGGGGGCTTTGACATCTCCTGCATCACCAACTGCTATGGTGGCAGATGTTGTCCCCCCTGCTAAACCTGCTAGCAACATCCTCGGGCAAGAACCACCACAACCTCAGAACGTGGGGCTGCATTGAAGATGGATCTTTGGAACAATGGATTTGTGCCCTTGGTTTAGTGTTGCTTTCCTCCAGTCTCTTCCCCTCTCTTCCTTTCCTGTCAGCACCACCCAATCCCAGCCTAGTGGGACCTGTTTGCCTCCCTCCTTCTCTCTGCCAGCCACGTAAATGGACAGCCCCACTGCACCCAAGTGGCTGCTCCTGGGGTCCTCTTTGAGCCACCTCCTTTTCTTGCTTAGACTCAATAAAGTTGATTTGCATCCAAACCTGGGTCTCTGCTTTCTCCTTCTGTGTGTGGGAACTCTTCCAGTCACCTCCAGGAAAAGGTGGAGGAAGCCAAGGGTGGACACTCCATGGTGGATTTTACTTTGTGCCTTTTCTTTTGGAACTCCCAAAAACATTCCTGGCTTTTCCAAAATAGTCAACATCAGAAGATGATGGCAAAAGGTCAACATGAGAGGGAATGTGAAACAGCAATTCCTGGGGATAGTTCACAGAGGGGAACTATAGAGGGGAACCTTCTCTCTTCCTGCACGTGCCTCACTTCAGCTTTCTGCGGAGCTTCCAACCACACAGGCAGGGCTGAGGGGTTTCACAGGACCAACTAAGCTTGAGGACAGAACCAAAGCCATCCTGCCACTGTGTTGAGCTTTCCAGCTGAGCATCCTCAGCTGTGAGGGAGTGCCCATCAGCTCTGGGGGCTTTGACATCTCCTGCATCACCAACTCCTGCAGTAGCAGCAGGTGTTGGCATCCCTGCTAAAGATGCTGATGCCAACATCCTCGGGCAAGAACCGCAGTGACCTCGGAACACGGTGCTGGAATCTTGAGCAAGTGTTGGAACCTTGAATTCAGGCTTTTTTGATATTATTTTCTTCTCTCTTCTTTCTCTTCCCTTTCTTTCCTGTCTCCAGCAGTCAATGCCAGCTTATTAGGACCACTGGCCCCCCACTCCCTTCCTTCCTTTATCCTGCAGACCAGACAGACTATCACCCCCACTACATCTTTGTGGTTGCTCCTGCTGCTGTCTTTGAGAATCACCAACTTGTCTTCTTTAGACTCAATAAAGTTTTTCTTGCATCCACCCCTAAGCCTATTTTTCTCCTTTATCTCTAACAACTCATCCAGTCACCTGAGGACAAAGGTGGAAAAGCAGAGAGTGAGACTCACTGCCATGGGTTTTCATTGTGCCCTTTCCCTTGGAGCTGACAAAGACATCCCTGACAGTGAGGGTGGTGACGCACTGGAACGAGTTGCCCAGAGAAGTGTCTTCTCATTCCTGGATGTGTTAAGGCAAGATTGCTCAGGACTTGGGGCCACTTCATTTCATGAGTGCTATCCTTGCCCGTATTTTGTGAGATGGGTGGAGCATTGCAAACAAAAAAATGTTGTTTAAGTGCCCTTCTATTTCATGTTTTTGAGTCGACACAGTCAGGCAGATCGAACAACCACAAAACCATGGTGGAAAGGCAAAGAGCTAATTTATTTCCTTGCCTCTCTCCACAGGGCAGGCCAAGGAAATGCTTGGGTGGAGATGCACAAGTGGGAACATTGACCCCCATAGGCTAAGCCCTTGCTGGCAGGGCTCCACTTTCCACCAGTGCTATGATGTCTCTGTGTTTTTGTGGTCTCTGAGCTTTGATCTTCTCTCTCCCAAAACAGGGAGCTCAAGCATATCCATGAGAAGGCCTCCAAGTCTCTCCAAACACCGGCCTTGTCTCTACACAGAGATTTTACTTCTCCAAACACAGGATAAAACAGCACTAGGCATCCTTTTTGGGGTTTCCCACACTGATACTCTCCAGGCCTTGGCATTCCAAGGTCACTTGAGCCAACCTACAATCATCCTCTGAATTCTTCTGCTTTGAACCCTTTCCTCCCAACCCAAGCCATTCCCAATGAAATCTGCTTTCACAGAGGCATCAATGGTGTGACAAATGTGCTCAGTGCAGGGCAGGGCTGAGACCCCTTTGGACACAGCTGGAGCTGACTCAGACGTGGTGGGAGACCCTGGACTCCACCCACGGAGCCCATTTGTGCAGCCTTCTGCTCCAGCTTCCAAACATTGCAACTAATACACAGGAGAGGGGATTCATCACAGTGTGAAACAAAATTTCAAGAGCAGAGTCTTATGAATGTTTTGCTTTAGCCAACTGCCTTATCTCAAGCCTCAATTTTATTCTTTTTTTTCACCTTCTTGTTTATTTCCTGTCCACTTCAGAAGGGGCAGTGGTAGCGTGGCTGGAGGGCACTGGCCGTCCAGCCAAGGTCAACCCAGCACAGCCGGGAATAAGAACCAAAGATTCTTGGTAAGAACATGTGGGGAGAAAGACCAGCATGTGGCTGGACAAGGGGCCCGAGGGAGGTAGGGTAGCACTTTTCTGGGGGAGAAGTGTCCTTGCTTCTGGAAAGCAGCAAAATGGAGCACAGGGGAAGAGCAGGAATGGGGTGGAGAAATGAGTATGGACTGATGACCAAAGGTTGACCCAGCAGAGAGGAATCAAGACACATCACGTGCCCTCAGGGAATGCCACCAGACCATGATCTGAGCACTCTGTCTATGATGATGATTTTATATCCTGCATATTCTGGGGCATCTCATCCCGGCCGTAACACAAGCTTTCAGATAGGAATGCACAAGGCAGAAGCCAGGAAATGAAAAAACAACAATTCAGGAAATCAGGACACGGCCCCTACCATTAGCTGCAATGGTGCACATTTGACATGAGCTGGTCAGAAAATTATCACTTCCACTAAGGTGCCTCTGGGCCTGAGGCAGGGCAGGACTGCTATAAAAGGCAGCCCAAGTCTCTGCTCTCTCATCCACTTCTCTCACCTCCTTCTCCTCAGGAATCAGGTGAGTGGGAAGCCTCTTGTGCTTCTGCTTCTCCACCGCCAAGAGCAGCTCTTTCGTGGCTGGAGGTGTCAGCTGAGAGGGGCTGTTGTAGCACAGGGCTGGGAGCTGCTTCTACTGGCAAGGGGCAGGGGAGAGAAGGTCTTGTGCAGAGAGAGAAAGTGAGGCTGGGATTTGGCTGAGGTGCATCCTGGGCACTGCAATGGGGGTCAGGAGTGTCTTGGCTGCAGGGTGTTTGGGTGCAGTGCTGCTTCTCATGTGTCTCCAATTTCTGCTTCTCCCTGCCCTCTGTGCCAGGTGCACCTGTGACCGCGAGCCATGTCCTGCTGCAAGCCCTGTGACCCTTGCTGCCAGCCCTGTGGCCCCTGCCCGCTGGCCAGCAGCTGCAATGAGTGCTGTGTCAGGCAGTGCCAGAGCTCCCACGTCGTCATTGAGCCGCCTGCTGTGCTGGTGACCCTGCCCGGCCCCGTCCTCAGCTCCTTCCCCCAGAACACCGCCGTGGGATCCTCCACCTCTGCTGCTGTTGGCAACATCCTCAGCTGTGGCGGAGTGCCCATCAGCTCTGGGGGCTTTGACATCTCCTGCATCACCAACTGCTATGGCAACAGATGTTGTCGTCCCTGCTAAATCTGCTGGCAACATCCTCGGGCAAGAATCTCCACAACCTCAGAACATGGTGCTGGAATGACAACAGAATTTTGGGTCATTGTATGTAGGGCTTCTGACTCTTGTTTCCTTCTCATCCGCTCTTTTTCTCTTCCCTTCCTTTCCTGTCACCACCACCCAATGCCAGCCTTGTGGGGCCTTTTGGCCTCCTACGCTCCTGTTTGCAGTCCAGGCTGAGGGACATCCCAATGCACCCCAGTCATTGCTCTTGGTGCTCTCTGAGAACCAGCTCCTTTTCTTGCTTAGAGTCAATAAAGTTGTTTTGCAACCAAGCCTTGGACTCTGATCCTCTATCCGTCCATGTCAACTTTTCCGGTGAGCTCAGGGCAAAAGGTGGAGGAAGAGGAGGTTGGGACTCCCTACAGTGGATTTCACTTTGTGCCTTTTCTCTTGGAGATCACAAACACATCCCTCACTTCTCCAACTACAGGGGGAGGAAGATGGTTCCAAAACTTGACAGAAATGGAGGGTGAAAGGCAGTGGCTTGGAATCAGCAATGCTTGGGGACAGCCCACAATTTTCTCTTTTCTGTCACCCCCCTCACATTTATTACTTTTCTGCCCAGGTGCTCTCCAGACACAGAAGCCTGAGGGGTTTCATAGGTTGGGATAGGCATCACCCACACAGAACAGCTGATTGGGGTCAGCTATTCTCTGGAGCCCTTTGCAGGTGAATGTACCATGAGGGAAGCTGTGACCCCATGAAAAACCTGCAGCAGGAAAGATTCCTGGCAGGAATGTCCACTGCAGTAGAGAGAAGGCCACAGTAGATCAGGTCCTGCTGATAGGACTTCTTCCCCTGTTGGGGGACTGCCATGGAGCATTCTGTTCTTTAACAAGTGCACCCCTTGGAAATTTTCCACCCTTCTCCATTGGAACACTTGGAGTGAAAGAGGCCCCATCCTTTTCATTCCAATCCTTGAACTGCTGGAAAACTGGATGGAGTTTTCCAAGACCTCCTGCTTTGCAGAGAGAAAAGGCTCCACAACTTCACTCATAGCACAGGTTCTCCAGCTCTTTGGTCATCTCAGACACATGCAGAGGGTTTGCAGTGGCTGCTGGATTGGGATTTGACACATTCCTCAGACAGTGCTGGCCCACCTTTCTGACTGGCACCAAGATGCACTTCTAGACAAAACAATCCCTTGCATATCTGAAGAAGCAGAAGAAGGGTGAGGGAATGACCTCACTTGCCCACCCTCTGCAGAGATCATTTCACTCTCCAGGTGGAGCAGTGACCATGCTCTTCAGTACCCACTGGAGGAGAAGTGCTCTGAGCGGCCAGGCTGGCCCAGTGTCCCAAGGCCAACTCCAGCACCTCCATGGTGGCCCCTGAGACTCTGGACTTCTGTCAAATGATGGAGTAGGGAGCACAGTCCAACATATCCACTTTCCCTGCTGTGATCGAAGATACTGTTGTCTCTTGACATCACTCACAGGGCAGCACTACATAAATGCAGTGGGTCACTGTGTGTGTTTCTGCCTGTGCATTGCTGCCACGCCACTTATTCCCCCAAGGTAATATTTCTGCTTCAAAGCATGAAACTGACTCAGAGTTCTCAGCACAGCATGGATCCTGCAGAGTCATGGCAAATGATGGACGTGAACAAGCAGGATCAGATGTATCCCAAGGGGAAATGTGCAATTTTACCACTCCCATTTGAATATTCGAATGAAATAGCTGTGTCCACATATTCCAACTGATTTGGCATTAATCTCACAAATCTCCCACTTTTCACCCATGATTCTGAAGCCTCATTTACACACAACTGAAGGCTCAAAAAAGTATGAGGACAGACCAAAATGATCCTTCAACCAAGTTGGAAGCTGCCACGCTTTCCCCTTCTGGGTATTGGAGAGCAGCAGCTCTACAATCTTCTGACTTC
Organism: Phylloscopus whistleri; assembly: GCA_017589585.1. NCBI lineage: Eukaryota > Metazoa > Chordata > Aves > Passeriformes > Phylloscopidae > Phylloscopus > Phylloscopus whistleri. Next base: position 12,110 of record JADMLD010000008.1, read on the forward strand.
CACTTCCCAGACCTGGTCAGGCACTTTTCTCCAGTTGCCTCATTCTCCTTGGCAGCATCAATTCCCATAGCTCCTGGCTCAGGACAAAGGCCAGTGTGGCCACAGGACTGCCCCATCCCCACAGAGCCACCAGAACACAGTAACCTCCAAGCTGCTCCAGGAGGCAGCAGCAAGGAGCCTGGGAAAGAGCTGAGTGCCCCAAGGCTGCCTGGAGGTGGCATGCAAGGGATGGCCTGGCTTTGGGATTGTCCTGGTGAGGTGGCAGTGCCGTGGGCCTCTCCAGGTTCCTGCAGAGCAGCAAGTGGGGGCTGAGTGTGTGTGAGTGGCTGGCACTGCTGGGCAGGGAAGTCCCTGCGGGGCTTGCCATGGCTGGGCTGGGAGGTCAGCTCAGGCCCAGCTGTGGACACACACACACAAAGAGGCACTGACACATGGCCAGCCTGCCCAGGTGTGCCCAGAGATGGGCGCAGACGCACAGAGCCCAGCACACGTGCACAGGCACACGGGCCTTGCACACAAGGGCCCTGCCCTGAGCACAGCCATCCCCGGGGAGGCCAGAGGCTCTCAGGGGGCTGTTCCCACCAGTGCACAAGCACAGGGATGTGCCAGAGCAGGTTCAGGGCACTCTAAGCAGGACAGAAGCTCAGGCTGCAGTGCTACAGGAGGCTCATAGACTGTGAAGAACGAGGGGGAAGGCAAAGTGGTTTCCTCTAGTGCACATCACATAGGGAAGTGCAAGGATGATGAAGCAAAAGCTGGAGGGCTGGAAGCAGATGAGGCCCTTCCAGGCAGCAGGGATATAAAAACCAAAAAGAATGCCCCAGGCCAGATTCCTGCCTCCATGTGATCCTATCTACACTGAGTTCATGTCTCTTACCCACACTGACACATCCTTGCCCCCAGGAAACATGGAATCTCACATACGAGCTCTCAGAAGAAGTGTCTGTGAGGGAATGGGAATGATGCAGGCCAGGAAATGCAAAGTCATTGTAGAGGAAATAAACAAAATCATGCCATACCATTCCAAAAGATGTTTCCATTCATTTGGGATCATACAGGAATATCGTCACTTCTGCAGCCTGGATTGTGGGCCCTGAGGCACTGTGGGGCCACATAAAAGGCAGCCTAACTGGTGGCTGTCTCAATCACTTCTGTCACCTCCTTCAGCTTGGGAACCAGGTGAGTTGCAAGCCCCTTTCTCCTCCACACTCTCTAGGACAGCATGGAGCTTTCCAGCCCTTGTTCCTGCTCCTTGCTCTTCTGGGAGTGCCGTGCAATGGGGGTGGTGTGGGCAAAGGGCAGAGCGTGTGTTGTGGCCAGAGGCTGAGGCTGGGCTGAGGTGCTGATTCTGATGCAGGTTAGGCAGGAGCGTGGCTGGGCCTGGCTGAGCTCAGAAGGACGGTGCTGGGCTCAGGCAAAGGATGCCCAGTTTGGGGCTGCAGAGCCTGGAGCTGGGCAGGCAGCAGGGGCCTTGTCTGGCTGGGGGTGCCCTGCGGGCTGTGTCTCAGGTGTGCGTGTGCTCTGCTTCCTCCCTGCCCTCTGTGCCAGGTGCAGCGCCAGGCTCCAGCCATGTCCTGCTCTGAGAAGTGCCAGCAGTGCCGGCCCTGTGAGCCTTGCTGCCAGCCCTGTGGCCCCTGTCCGCTGGCCAGCAGCTGCAATGAGTGCTGTGTCAGGCAGTGCCAGAGCTCCCACGTCGTCATTGAGCCGCCTGCTGTGCTGGTGACCCTGCCCGGCCCCATCCTCAGCTCCTTCCCCCAGAACACCGCCGTGGGATCCTCCACCTCTGCTGCTGTTGGCAGCATCCTCAGCTCTGAGGGAGTGCCCATCAGCTCTGGGGGTTTTGACATCTCCTGCATCACCAGCTGCTATGGTGGCAGCAGATGTTGTCGTCCCTGCTAAAGATGCTGATTCCAACATCCTCCGGCAAGAACCTCCACAACCTCAGAACACGGTGCTGGAATGAAGTCAGAACTTTGAGACATTGCATTTAGAGCTTTGGACTGTTGTTTCCTGGTTATCGTTTTCTCTTTTTTGTCTTTCCTTTCTTTCCTGTCCACACCACTCAATGCCAGCCTAGTGGGACCTGTTGGCCTCCTTCCCTCTGCAGGCCAAACAGACAGACATCCCAGCTGCATCTTAGTGGCTGCACCATCTGGTGCTCCCAGTGAGCCTCCTCCTTTCCTTCTTTTGACTCAATAAAGTTCCTTTTGCATTCAAACCTTGGCCTCTGATTTCTCATTGTTTCTATAAAAATATTTTCAGTTTTCGCATTGGATAATGGTGGAGACAGCACAGTGTTGAAATCACTGCACTGCAATTCTCATTGTTCCCTTTCCCTCGGAGCTGACAGAGATATCCCTCTCTGTGAGGGTGCTGAGGCATTGTAATTCCATGCCCAGAATGGTTTTGGATGCCTCAAGCCTGGAAGTGTGCAAGGCCAGGCGGGACAGAGCTTTGAGCAGGCCGGTTGAGTGGGTGGCATCAGTGCTCATCTGTTGAGGGCAGGAGGAGTGGAAAGAAATGGTCTTGAAGTTGCCTTCCAGCCCAGCCCATTTCTAATGAAATGTGCTTTCCCAGAGGCATCAGCAGTGTGACAAATGTGCTCAGTGCTGGGCAGGGCTGAGTCCCCTTTGGACACAGTTGCAGCTGACTCAGTCCGACGTGGCAGGAGCCACTCCACTCTTCTCACAGAGCCCATTCCTGCAGCCTTATTTACAAAGGTTGCCTTTGTGAGCAGCAACAACACGTGAGGAAGCCCTGCTTTCTGGGAAGTGGCCAGCCTCCACTTCCAGAGGGAAGTAGGGCAAGAATTTATTTTTGTCCCCTGTGTACTTAGGAATGCATAGCCTTTTGCTTTTGCTTTAGCAAACTGCCTTTGATCAAATTTCAAGAAGCTCTCTGTGTTATTTGATCTTGTCTTCCTACCAAAGAAAGGGCATTGATGGAGCAGCTTGCTGGGCACCATCCATCCAGCCAAGGTCTGCTGAGCACAGCTGGCAATGCAGCCCAAGGGAAGGGCAGGAAGGAGCTGGAGAAGCAGGCATGGAGAGCTGACCAAATGGAGATGTATTAGAGGGGAAGCAGGATCACAAGAAATACCTTCTATCCCTGACCCATTCCCCAAATGGGCAGGGAAAAGAGGCTGCAGGTGAAAACTCATGGAATGTCCCAGAGAGATGTGGGAGAGATGGGCAGGTCCACAGGAAGAATGAGAGTGATGCCCTGAGTGCTTGGCCACAAACAAACCCACAGCAATGACACAGGTTCATGTCATGTGCCTGCATGGAATGCCACCAGACCATGATCCGAGCCTTCTGCCGACTCTGACGTCTTCATATCCCGGAAATTCTTGGGCCTCTCATCCTGACCTTAGAACAATACCTGAGATAGGAATGTACATGGTAGAACCAAGGAAATAGAGGCTGCCGTGCAGGAAAGCAGGACACAGCCCCTACCATTAGCTGGGATGGTGCACATTTGACATGAGCTGGTCACAAAATTATCACTTCCACTAAGGTGCCTCTGGGCCTGAGGCAGTGCAGGACTGCTATAAAAGGCAGCCCAAGTCTCTGCTCTCTCATCCACTTCTCTCACCTCCTTCTCCTCAGGAATCAGGTGAGTGGGAAGCCTCTTCTCCTTCTCCTGCTGCTGCTTCATGAGCAGCTCTTTCCTGGCTGGAGGTCTCATCTGAGAGGGGCTGTTGTAGCACAGGGCTGGGAGCTGCTTCTGCTGGGAGAGGGCAGGGGAGAGAAGGTCTTGAGCAGTCAGAGAGATCCTGGGACTTGACTGAGGTGCCTCCTGGGCTTTGAGCTGGGCGCTGCTTTGCGGGCCAGGAGTGCCTTGGCTGCAGGGGGTTTGGGTGCAGTGCTGCTTCTCATGTGTCCCCACTTTCTGCTTCTCCCTGCCCTCTGTGCCAGGTGCACCTGTGACACCGAGCCATGTCCTGCTGCAAGCCCTGTGACCCTTGCTGCCAGCCCTGTGGCCCCTGCCCACTGGCCAGCAGCTGCAATGAGTGCTGTGTCAGGCAGTGCCAGAGCTCCCACGTCGTCATTGAGCCGCCTGCTGTGCTGGTGACCCTGCCCGGCCCCGTCCTCAGCTCCTTCCCCCAGAACACCGCCGTGGGATCCTCCACCTCTGCTGCTGTTGGCAACATCCTCAGCTGTGGCGGAGTGCCCATCAGCTCTGGGGGCTTTGACATCTCCTGCATCACCAACTGCTATGGTGGCAGATGTTGTCCCCCCTGCTAAACCTGCTGGCAACATCCTCGGGCAAGAACCTCCACAACCTCAGAACGTGGGGCTGCATTGAAGATGGATCTTTGGAACAATGGATTTGTGCCCTTGGTTTAGTGTTGCTTTCTTCCAGTCTCTTCCCCTCTCTTCCTTTCCTGTCAGCACCACCCAATCCCAGCCTAGTGGGACCTGTTTGCCTCCCTCCTTTCCTTCTGCAGTCCAGGCAAATGGACACCCCCACTGCACCCCAGGGGCTGCTCCTGGTGTCCCCTTTGAGCCACCTCCTTTTCTTGCTTAGACTCAATAAAGTTGATTTGCATCCAAACCTGGGTCTCTGTTTTCTCCTTCTGTGTGTGGGAACTCTTCCAGTCAGCTCAGGGAAAAGGTGGAGGAAGCCAAGGGAGGAGATTCCATGGTGGATTTTACTTTGTCCCTTTTCTGTTTGAACTGCCAAACACATCCCTGGCTTTCCCATAATAGTCAGCGTCAGGAGAAGATGATGGCAAAATGTCAACATGAGAGGGAATGTGAAACAGCATTGACTGGGGATTATCAGAAGGAGTCAAAGAAAGCAGATCATCTGCAGAGCAGCTCACTTGTACAGCTTTTCCCTGACATTTGCCTTGAAGGTCTACTTGTTCATTTGTGGCTATGGCAGGCGGTTGATTTGCTGAGCTCTGCCTGTGCCTGTAAACCTGCCACTAGGTCCCAGGCCCACAAACACAAAAGTCAAATGACAAAATTGCCCACTGTCCTCTGAGGAGAAGGGTGGGAAAAGGAGATTTGCTCCTGCTGGCACACATAGAAATCAGAAAAAACCATGTAAATGAAAAACACTAAAGTCACTTCTATTTGCCATAATTGTTACAAAACAACAGAGACCTTAACTAGCTTTCAGACACACCCAGCTGATGTCTCACTCTCCATCTTTTATGGGTCATGGGAAAGTAACTTGAAAAAGGTTGTGAGTTAAGGTAAAAACTGTGGGATTACTCAGCATTGCCATCAGAGGAAAAAACAGGCTTGACTTGGAGAACATTCATCGTAATGTGTGAGGAAAAAAAAAAGCACTAAAATGCCTTCACTCTATCCCTACCTCTTTTTCACTCTTTTCCTCTCCTTCATTCTTGATTCTTCTGTTTCCCTCACCCTTAAGCAGCACAGCGGGATGCAGAATGGGGGGTTCCAGTAGGTACGCAACAGCTTCTTTCTCTGCGATACTGCTGGACCTGCAGAAGAAAATGCAGCCAGAATTTATCAGTTTGTCCTAAGCCACATATTCCTGCTCCCAAGACACAATTGCTAGGCTCTGAGATTCAGGGGTTTTTTTTGGGGGGGGGAATATAGAAGACCTGGGCTAGAAAACCCAAGGAGTTTGACTCAAAGCTGTTGACTCCTCTAGAGAAACTCTCTTACATCTCACAGCAATACATGAACATGGTGCCTTCAGTTCAATACAAAGTTGTAGGAAGGTCTCAACCCTTGTCTCAGCACCAGGTCGCCGAGTTGTAGAAGTGCATCTTGGCCCTGATATGAGGAGGCTGTGACCCATCCTGGTCAGCAGCAATATTGCACCAGAAGGGATTGATTCAGGGATGACAGCCTGCTGAGGCCAGCAGGATTTATTGGCCTTTCTTCCTGAACATAAAGCAAGAAAGGAAGGGTGCAGGAGGCTGTGCTTCAGTTCTCTGGACACTTCTCAGCAAGGTCAAAGGCTGCACCATTCAGCTGTAAATTGGCTTCTTCTACAAGTGCAACTGTCAATATTTTGGGGCTCGAGGACATACCAGGGGAGAGTCCCTTGGCCATGACCTGCACATACTCTCAGGATGAGCGTTCCATATTTCCATGGAGCCAAAAAAAGAACCTGTGCACTCATATAAGGCCAAGAAACATCACCACTTGGGAACTCTGCGGTGGAGATACATCATGTGCCCTCATATGGGAGGACTTGGGCATGAGGAAGTGAAGCACAAGACTAGTACCCATTTCCTGACAACTTGGACAAAAACAAACCCACAGGAATGACACAGGTGAACATAATCTCTCTACATGGGATGACACAGGCCATTGATCAGAGTCTTCTGCCTGTGCTGACGTCTTTCTTCCCTGGAAATCATTGAACCTCTCATCCCAGCACTTACAGAAGGAGACCTTCATGTAGGAAAGCACGCGGAATTAGCCAGGAAATGAAAAGGCAGCAATGCAGGAAACCAGGACACAGCCCTACCATTAGCTGGGATGGTGCACATTTGACATGAGCTGGTCACAAAATTATCACTTCCACTGAGGTGCCTCTGGGCCTGAGGCAGGGCAGGACTGCTATAAAAGGCAGCCCAAGTCTCTGCTCTCTCATCCACTGCTCTCACCTCCTTCTCCTCAGGAATCAGGTGAGTGGGAAGCCTCTTCTCCTGCTGCTGCTTCAAGAGCAGCTCTTTCCTGGCTGGAGGTCTCAGCTGAGAGGGGCTGTTGTAACACAGGGCTGGAGCTGCTGCTTCTGCTGGGAGAGGGCAGGGGAGAGAAGGTCTTGTGCAGAGAGAGAGAGGCTGGGACTTGGCTGAGGTGGCTCCTGGGCTTTGAGCTGGGTGCTGCAATGTGGCCAGGAGTGCCTTGGCTGCAGGGGGTTTGGGTGCAGTGCTGCTTCTCATGTGTCCCCACTTTCTGCTTCTCTCTCCTGTCTGTGCCAGGTGCACCTGTGACCGCGAGCCATGTCCTGCTGCAAGCCCTGTGACCCTTGCTGCCAGCCCTGTGGCCCCTGCCCGCTGGCCAACAGCTGCAATGAGTGCTGTGTCAGGCAGTGCCAGAGCTCCCACGTCGTCATTGAGCCGCCTGCTGTGCTGGTGACCCTGCCCGGCCCCATCCTCAGCTCCTTCCCCCAGAACACCGCTGTGGGATCCTCCACCTCTGCTGCTGTTGGCAACATCCTCAGCTGTGGTGGAGTGCCCATCAGCTCTGGGGGCTTTGACATCTCCTGCATCACCAACTGCTATGGTGGCAACAGATGTTGTCGTCCCTGCTAAATCTGCTGGCAACATCCTTGGGCAAGAACCTCCAAGGCCTCAAAGCATGGCTCTGGCCAGGAGATAAAGCTTTGGGACATTGTATTTAGAGCTTTGGACCATCGCTTCCTTCTTCTACTCTCCTCTCCTTTTCTGTCCCTCTCTCCCCAGGCCAGTCTGGTGTGGGCCTGTCGCCCTTCCTTCCTCTGCAGGGCATTCCAAAGAATGCCACACGGGAGCTCCGTCTTATTGGCTCCTCCTGGTGCTCTCTGTGAGCCATCTCCTTTTCTTCTTTAAGCTTATTAAAATTGTGCTGCATTCAAGCCTCGGCCTCTGAGTCATCTGTTGTTCTGTGGCAATTCCTCCAGTCTGCTCAGGAAAAAGATGGAGAAAGCAGTGTGTGGGGCTTGCTGCAATGGATTTTACATTGTGTCCTTTTCCCTTGGACCTGATGAAGAACATCCCTGGCTACTTGGCAGCCAAAGGTCATGATGGAGACTTTGGCTCCAAAGGTGTGGGGATGGGACACAGCAATGCCTGGGGACAGCCCACAACCTCATCTCTTCCTATCCTTCCTTCACTTCCTGGCCTAGGGTCTGTGGCCAGCACACCTGGCAACAAGATGAGATCCCAACCTCACACAGTGCCTCAGCACTTGGCAGGGCTCAGCTGCTGCCCAGGCACACAGGGCTGAGATGAGTCACAAGTTAGGATTGGTAACAAGTTAGGATTGTGCAGCCAAGTCTCCATCCCTGTGAATACAACAGCTCCAAAAGGATCTAAGGTTTTATCCCAGGTGTCCATCTTCCCTGTGCAAATGACTGGCTTCACTGCTAATGCCAACATGTAGGAATGTTTCCAGCCATGCTTGAACATTTCTGGTTAGTCCTTGGCCTTCAGCCCCAGTGCCAAGTGCCTTGGCATACCGTCAGAACTGTTCTGGGGGTCGGAGGAGGGAAAGGCTTGAGGGGGGGTGAGTGGGGAAGTGAAGCAGCATGGTTTTGGCAGTTTGTCAGTTCCACCCTTGCCAGGATGGGAGCAGAGATGGTCACGTGGTGCTTCTTTATCTTGGAAGCCCTCCTATGGTGCAATTTTTTTCAACAATGCCATGGAGCTCTGCCTGTTGCCACCTTGTGAGCCCGTTTGCTTGCAAGAGAGAAACACCAAGAGACCAGTATGGTGCACCGTGATTTCTGGGGGGAGTCATCCCTTCCCCACTCCTCCCCCGGAGTGGCCCCATGAAAGGCTACCTGGAGCAAACCCCTGCCAGACTTTTTCTCTGTAGGGCAGAGCGACATCGCTGCCCCCCGTCCCAGCGTGTACCGGCTGCCACTGACAGTGCCAAAAACCCATCAACGCTCACGTGGCTGCCGGGGGCAGTCAACCCTTCTTCCCTCTCCCTCATCTGAGCCACCATCACAGCCAGGGAGGTGCCGATCTTGCATCAGAGCACCCCTGAAGCTGGGAGAGAGTCTCTGCAGCCTCTCTGCCTTGACAGGAGCCAACAGCCTCCCCCGATGGTTGTGATCTTAACTACAGCAAAGGGGAAAGGCTATTATTGGGTTTTTCCTTTTTGTTTGTGTTCCTGCTGTTGTTGTTGCTTGCCTGTCTTGTTATGTGTGTGAGTTATATACATATATGTTCTAGTAAAGAACTGCTTTCCTTTTCCCATAGCTTTGCCTGAAAGCCCTGTAATTTCAAAGTTATAATAATTTGGAGAGAGGGTGTCATTTTTCCTTTTCAAGAAGGTTCCCACCTTCCTTGGCAAACACTTGTCTTTTAAACCAGAACAATTTCTACAGCACATGTTCCTCAGCCCTTTGGTCATCATCCACACATAACAGGGTGGGAGTGGCTGCTGGATCAGGATCAGTGAAGGTCACATCAGGGCACTCGGATTAAGCGATGCCTTTGCTGGTGCAGAAGGGCTAGTCATCAGAAGAATCATGTGGGCAAAGATGACCCCAAAGATGACCAATGTACACATGACCAGGGCTTGCAGGAAGCACATTTTCTTTTTCATGACAATGGTGTAACAGAGCCATTTGCAGACAGTGGGATCTCAACTGAAGGACATCACTGAGAATATCATGAAGCCAGCATCATTTCTGCTGGCCTAGTCTCAACAATTGCAGGCAGTGGGGAGTCTGCTTGTCCCAGAAACACCACCCTCTTCAGCCATGGGAGAGCAATATTGAGACACTGCTTCATGCGGAGTCGTCCTGGGTGGCCTCTGATTCCCTGGCAAGAACCACTAGAGAGCTTTAAGGTTTCATGTAATTAGTGCTCAGGTATTTGAAGCCATCCCCAAGCATGAAGGAATTGTCAAATGCCTCTCAAAGAGAATATTTGGCCATTCATATCACTGTGGCTGTAAACAACTTTTAACTACACTTGATCAAAATTACCTCCCCTTCCTAACAAGGATTCCAATTTGGAAAAATAAACAAAAGGAAAGATTCTAATCCTCAACAGCCACTAAAGGGAGCAGCTCTCAGATATGCTATGTGGGTTGATCCAACTGTCCTACATCTCAGCAGAGATGAACCCACCTGACTATGGGTTCTTTCCATCCAAGACTCATTTGCTGGGATGTTTCAGCCCTGCTCAGTCAGCACCAGGGTGCTGAGCTATAGAAGTGCATCTGGCATTGGCCCGGACAGGAGGAGCCTGTCCACCCTGGTCACCAGCGACCTTACACCAGAAGGGGATCCACTGCATGATAACAACCTGCAGAAGTGGGCAGGCTTCCTTGGTCTTTCTCCCTTTCCCTAAAACATGAAATGGAGAGTGCAGGAGGCAGAACCAGATTTCAGTGCTAGTTCTCTGCCAGCTCAAAGCCATGACCATTCAGCTGTAGTTTCCATATCAAGTGCCATTCCTGATGTCAAAGGGAACATGTTCCTCTCTGAGATGATGAACACTCCAGGGAAGAGTCCTGCTGCTCTGACCAGGGCATGCTCACAGAAGGGTCAACCAAGCACAGAATGAAGCATGTGTGCTCAAACACACCTGCATGGAATAATGTGAAGATCTGTGTGCTCACACAGAGTCAGCAAAGAGTCAAGAACAGACAGAAAAGATGTGCAGTTCTGGGAACTCGGCTGAGGAGATACTGGGGACAAGCGTGGCAGAAAATTACTCAGGTATCCTGGAGAAGGATCAGGCCCCAGACAACTCCTGGTATTCCCAGAGGACCCCACAGAGATTGTACAGGAAGACAATGAGCCAAATTAGGCCAACGCAATTTTTCTGTGAGCACTGTTAGAGTAGCAACAGGGTCCAACCCTCCCAGCAGATGCAGACCTGCGTGCAACAGTGAGTGACCATCATGGAGCCTTAGGAAAAGCAACAGAAAATGATGTGTCATGTCCTTGGGCACGTGGGCAAGAAGCACGATACTGATGCCCATAACCTGACACAAAAGAAAAACCAAACCCACAGGAATGACATAGGTAAACACATTTGTCCACAGAGGATGCCCCCAGACAATGTTCTGAGCATTCTAGATGCACTCAGCATTGTTTTTGCCCAGGAAGTCCTTACATCTCTCATCCCAGCACTTACAGAAATGACCCTTCACATAGGAAAGCACGCGGAATTAGCCAGGAAATGAAAAGGCAGAAGTGCAGGAAACCAGGACACAGCCCTACCATTAGCTGGGATGGTGCACATGGTGACATGAGCTGGTCACAAAATTATCACTTCCACTGAGGTGCCTCTGGGCCTGAGGCAGGGCAGGACTGCTATAAAAGGCAGCCCAAGTCTCTGCTCTCTCATCCACTTCTCTCACCTCCTTCTCCTCAGGAATCAGGTGAGCGGAAAGCCTCTTCTCCTCCAACTCCTGCTGCTTCCAGAGCAGTTCTTTCCTGGCTGGACGTCTCATCTGAGAGGGGCTGTTGTAGCACAGGGCTGGGAGCTGCTGCTTCTGTTGGGAGAGGGCAGGGGAGAGAAGGTCTTGTGCAGAGAGAGAGAGGCTGGGACTTGGCTGAGGTGGCTCCTGGGCTTTGAGCTGGGTGCTGCAATGTGCGCCAGGAGTGCCTTGGCTGCAGGGGGTTTGGGTGCAGTGCTGCTTCTCATGTGTCCCCACTTTCTGCTTCTCCCTGCCCTCTGTGCCAGGTGCACCTGTGACCGCGAGCCATGTCCTGCTGCAAGCCCTGTGACCCTTGCTGCCAGCCCTGTGGCCCCTGCCCACTGGCCAACAGCTGCAATGAGTGCTGTGTCAGGCAGTGCCAGAGCTCCCACGTCGTCATTGAGCCACCTGCTGTGCTGGTGACCCTGCCCGGCCCCATCCTCAGCTCCTTCCCCCAGAACACCGCCGTGGGATCCTCCACCTCTGCTGCTGTTGGCAACATCCTCAGCTGTGGCGGAGTGCCCATCAGCTCTGGGGGCTTTGACATCTCCTGCATCACCAACTGCTATGGTGGCAACAGATGTCGTCCCTGCTAAAGATGCTGGCAACATCTTTGGGAATGAATCTCCAAGACCTCAGAATCTTGCTTTGGCCAGGAGATAGAGATTTGGGATATTTTCTTTACAGTTTCATGGTACTGTTACCTTCTTTTACTTTTCTCTTTCTTTCCTTCACTCTCTGTATCTCCACAAGCCAGCCTAGTAGAGACATATTGTCCTCCCTCCCTCTTTAAGACAGGCAGTTGGACACTCTACAGAAGCTCCACTGCAACTTAGTGGCTGCTCCTGGTGCTCTCTGTGAGCCATCTCCTTTTCTTCTTTAGACTCAATAAATTCATTGCACAACCAAGCCTTGGTGTCTGAGTTCTCCTTTCCACGGACAGTCTTCCAGTCTGCTCAGGATAAAAGGTGAAGTAGAGGGTTGGAATCCCTGCAGTGAATTTTCCTATGTTCTCTTTCCCCTTCGGAGCTGAGTAAAATGTACCTGGACACTGCACAGTCAGTGGCCATCAGGAACAGCAAAGCTCCAAAGGCTCACAGGAGTGGGTATCTGCCATACTCAGGATACGCAGTGGTAAATGACTTTTGGTTGAGTTTGTGCAGAAGACTTAGAGCTTCACTATTAATTCACATTTCTCCCATGTATAGATAGATGCAATCTGTCCATCAATGCCTTCCTGACTGAAGTCTTTGACCAAACATGTGCCCAAGGGGGACTGCAAGACGGACAAAGGAAGATGGACCCTGGTGAAGACAGGGTCTGCCATAGAATGCCCACAGATCACAGACTCATGGAATGGTTTAGGTTGGACAATCTTGTCCTACCCCACTGCCATGGACACCCATTGTCCCACCTTCCATCAGACAAGGCTGCTCAAAGCCCCGTTGTCACCAAAAACCAGGAAATAAACTCCCCAACCAATTTCCTGAGTCAGAAAGCTGATGTTACTTTATTAGCAGAGCTGCATGCATGGGGATGTCTCCTCTAAGCATGCACAGTCACCTAACAAACCAGCTTGTACTCCAAAACCTAATACATGTGTGTATGTTAATTATGTCCATGGACTTGTTTGGATATGGTTCCAGATCTTCTGATGAATCTTTTCTTTTTGAGGGAATTTCAAATATGTGCTCAGGTCATAAAATACTGCTCCATTATTCTTCACCCTGACACACAAACCTTTTACTTAAAGCTAAGATACTGGCTAATACATATTAATAACTGGTATAAGGAAATAAGGCCACATAAATCTCTGGTATTTGTACTAAGCAGTGTCTGCTACAAAACTAAGCATTAACCATGACTATAAGGATCATACACTATGTGCTAAAGTCAAAAGAATTTTCTAACATCTTCCGCCACTGCTGCAAAGACTTCTTGAAGAAATAGAACTTGTTTGGTAGCAAATCCCTCCTTTGAGACTTTAATATAATTTCTTTAAAGTGTCATATGCAGTTGTTACATTGGTCTAAACTGCATAGTGGTAAGCACTGAATTAAACAACAAGTGATTAAGTACCACATCACATCACAATAAGTACAAAGCTGAGGAATGTTGTTCCACCCATGGAACCAGCCAAGAGAAATCTAGTCCTTCTGTCTCTACAGCACTTGTGGCTAGTTTCTTTAGTTGTTTCTTTCTTTCCTATTAGTTGGGAGTTATTGGAAAGATTGAACCAACACCTCCCTTTAAATTCTTCACATCCCTGATTATGTCTCAACACCAAGTAGCCAATTGCTGCTCAGTTTTCAAGGGCAGCTTCTCTGACTTGTGCCATTTCTGTATATAGGGCTGTTAGTGCTTGTGAAGTGTAATTTATATCTTTACCTAAAGCACACATGGTTCTCTTTCTGGTATGATAGTTCACAGCAACTCTGACTCCAGGTGTTCAAAAGGCAGCAGCAACCAGTTCACTCTCACTATACAGGGCAACTTGGGGATCACTATCCTCTGTCAACTGATAAAGTGAACACTTTCATGTTTCAAACCTTCTTGGTCAAGTAGTTAATCTACCATTAGCACAGGGTTCTCCAGAAATATTAGCCAGAACATATGAGTAGGCCTGTCAGCCACACAGCAAGACCCATCCTACAGGTAACTTCATGTGCTCCCAGGCATAAGAAATTTGTTCCCTGCTACTGCTTTTTTCAGGGAGGTTGTAGCTGTGTTGGATGTTCACATTTAGAGGAGCAATTGACAAATTATGTTGCTTTTTTCTGCACAGCCTGATTGTGGTGGACACTGATCCCAACTTGTGGATCACCTCAGCCCTGCATGTCCAGACAGCAGCTGAGCCTTCAATACCTGCCAGGTACTGAAGTACTGTAGAAGGCACAGATGTTGTAAGGGTGTCATGTCTTTGACGATGTGTGCTGCTCATGGAGCAGGTAATGGAGAGAAGGAGAGAAGGAGAGAAGGGGAGAAGGGGAGAAGGGGAGAAGGGGAAGGAGAAGGAGAAGGAGAAGGAGAAGGAAGGGATGAGGTTGTGGGCTGTTACCCCCACAGTGAAGACTGTTTCTCATATTCACCACATCTCAGGGAGATCCTCTACCAGAATCCTTCTGATGGCCATTGACCGTAGAGTAGCCAGGGATGTCTTCATTAGCTGCAGGGCAAAGGACACAAAGTAAAATCCACTCAGGGGCTCCCACCCCCAGCTTCTCTACCTTTTTCACTGAGCAGACTGGAAGTGTTGCCACAGAATGAAAGACAACTCAGAGTCCCAGGTAGGGATGAACAAAGACTTTGATGAGTCTACAGAAGAAAAGGAGGTGGCTCACAGAGGGAACCAGGAGCAGCCATGAAGATGCAATGGCGCTCCTACAGTGTGTCCATCTGTCTCTCAGGCTGACGGAGAGAGGGCAACACATTGCTCTAGACTGGCCTGGAGAGACACAGACACCAGGTGGTAAGAAGGAGCAGAGTGGAAGATAGAAAGAACATCGAAAGGTCTGTCATGTTCCCTCACGTCAGTTCTTAGGCATGTGAGCAAGAAGCACAAGAGTGGTGCCCATTTCCTGACAACTTTGTCATAAACAACCCAATCGGAAATGACCCAAGCGAACATCACCTGCCCACAAGGGATACCACTAGCACTTGATCAGAGCATTCTTCCTGTGCTGATGTCTTCTGGCTTGGAAATCACTGACCTTCTCACCACAGCAACTACAGAATCAGCCTTTCATATAGGAAAGCATATGGCAGAAGACAGGAAATGAAAAAGCAGCAATGCAGGAAACCAGGGCACAGCCCCATTATTAGCTTGGATGGTTTGCATTTGACATGGGCTGGTCACAAAATAATCACTTCCACAAAGGTTCTACTAGGCTTGAGGCAGGACAGGACTGCTATAAAAGGCAGCCCAAGTCTCTGCTCTCTCATCCACTTCTCTCACCTCCTTCTCCTCAGGAATCAGGTGAGTGGGAAGCCTCTTCTTCTTCTCCTTCAACTCCTGCTGCTTCCAGAGCAGCTCTTTCCTGGCTGGAGGTCTCAGCTGAGAGGGGCTGTCATAGCGAGGGCTGGGAGCTGCTTCTTCTGCTGGGAGAGGGCAGGGGAGAGAAGGTCTTGTGCAGACTGAGAGAGGCTGGGACTTGGCTGAGGTGCCTCCTGGGCTTTGAGCTGGGCACTGCAATGGGGGCCAGGAGTTGTCTTGGCTGCAGGGTGTTTGGGTGCAGTGCTGCTTCTCATGTGTCCCCACTTTCTGCTTCTCTCTCCCCTCTGTGCCAGGTGCACCTGTGACCCCGAGCCATGTCCTGTTGCAAGCCCTGTGACCCTTGCTGCCAGCCCTGTGGCCCCTGCCCACTGGCCAGCAGCTGCAATGAGTGCTGTGTCAGGCAGTGCCAGAGCTCCCACGTCGTCATTGAGCCGCCTGCTGTGCTGGTGACCCTGCCCGGCCCCATCCTCAGCTCCTCCCCCCAGAACACCGCCGTGGGATCCTCCACCTCTGCTGCTGTTGGCAACATCCTCAGCTGTGGCGGAGTGCCCATCAGCTCTGGGGGCTTTGACATCTCCTGCATCACCAACTGCTATGGCAACAGATGTTGTCGTCCCTGCTAAAGTTGCTGGCAACATCCTCAGGCACGAACCTCCAAGACCTCAGAACATGGCTCTGGCCAGGAGATAGAGCTTTGGGACATTGTAATTAGAGTTTCAAGCCACTGTCCCCTTCTTCTCTCTCCTCTTTATCTCAGTCTTTTGCTATCTGTGTCTCCCCAGATCAATGTGGGAGAACTTGTTCCCCTTCCTCTTCCTCTCTGTTTAAGGTAGGCAAATGGACACCCTGCACGAAGTCCATTGCATCTTAGTGCATCTTCCAGGTGCTCTCTGTGAGCCACCTCCTTTTCTTCTTTAGACTTAATAAAGTTGTTTTGCAACCAAGCCATGGCCTCCAAATCCTCCTTCTTTCCATGGCAACTCTTCCAGTAAACTCAAGGAAAAAGTTGGAGAAAGGAAGTGTTGGGACTCCTTGCAGTGAATTTTACTTCATACCTTTTTTTTTTTGGAGCTGTCAAAATCCTCCTTGGCTACCCCACAGAGAATGGTCTTCAGGCAAACCCTGGCTTTGAAGGGCTGCTGCAACAGAGATGGGAAACAAAGTCCTGGGGACAGCCCACAGCCTCACCTCTGCCTTCTCCTCCCCTCCATCACCTGGTCTGCAGTCCCTGGTCAGCACAGACGGTCAAAGACAGATGAGATATGCACCCCATACACTCCTTCATTACTTGGTAAGGCCCAGTTGCCTTCCAGACATGTGAGGCTGAGGTGAATCACGAGCTGATATCAATATCTGCCATATTCAGTCTACACAGTTGCAGTCCCCATTCCTGTGAACCAAACACCCCCAGGCTACTGCCTGGCCGGGCTCTTGGTCTTGCTTGGGCAGAGGCTTCTTCATTTTTGGGTCCTCTTCTTGTTTTTGTTCCTTTGTCTCAGAGACACTGCAGGTAGCAGTTTTTAGCTGCCTGGAGGTGAATCCCACGGATGCTGCCTGTCACCGTAGGCAGCCATGCTCCAGCAAGCTGGTCAAGATGGATTAGCCCTCACTCCAGGAAAGAAGAATACAGAAACAGAGACTTTCTCTTTCATAGCATCTTTTGGTGAAGGTGAGATCTTGGCTCTGAATGTAGTTGCTTTGGATTTATAACTCTAGCCACTTGTAAAGACTGCATTTCACAATTAGAAACTGTTTTGAAATGAACTTCAAAAACTTTGCCAGCAGCGAAAAAGCGAGCACGTTCCTGGGGCTGGACCACCCTGTTCTGGTTTGGACAGACCTGTCCTTTCCTCTCCACCACAGGCACAGTGCAGAGCACAGCAGCAGCACCAGAGGAGCCCCATGAATGGCAGAAGGAAGCGGCAGCAGTGCAGACCCCATGTGAGCTGACAAGTCTTCATCAGCCACTAGAACTGCTCTACAGGCTCTTGCCTTTCCTGGTAAGGTTTACCATTATCTTGTCCCCTTTTTCCTGGGAGCACATGGTCACCTGCCATCTTGGAAGGGAAGGGTGTGATGCCATCTTCCCCTTGTCCCTTAAGCCATGCAGCCACCTTGGGAAGGATATTTCTGGAATTTCATGTCTCTCTTTGTTCCCATGGGTTTTGTGAGGTTCAGCAGTTTTGTATCTAGTGGTAATTTACTGGGGTTTTTTGCCCGTTCCGTTCGTTAGTAAACTGTTATTTTTTTCACTTATATCTATTCATATTTTGTTCTTTATTGGTGGAAAGGGATTGGTTAGAATTAAGGGAAGATTACTCATTTTAGAGTGCCCAGCTCTTTAAATTACCTTAAACCAAGACTACCCCCATCAGTGAAATTTTCAAAACTTTTTCTGTTCCATTTTCTTCAGGACAATTGCAAATTTTCCCTTGTAACTTAACCAGTTCTGTTGCAGAGTGAGATAATATTAGTGTGTACTGTGCCTCCTGATAAATGAATTTATCTTTACAAGTGGGCAGAGCTTGGGGTGAAGGGAAGTGAAGGAGGGTTGGCTTTGCTGACTCAAACTCCTTCTCTGGGGAGTGAAGTGATATTAGGCTCAGGGAGTCCCACCTCCTTCTCTAGCTTCTCAATTTTTACAGGTGGACAGAGTTAAAGGTGCAGGGAGCGTTTGGTTTTGCTGCATTAAACTCACAAGGGCTGAGGATTGTGACATCACAATCAAGGATGTCCACCTTTTCCTCAGGGCTGAAAAACTCTAATTTATTCTCCACACCTCCCCCAGCAGTGTTAATTTGCAATTCCAAAGCCTTGGCTTTGGACAAGTTTGTTTAACTGGTTTTTCAGGTTTTGGGCTAGCTTCTTCTGGGCATTCCATTCTCAATCTGCCCTGAGGTGGGCTATTGTTTCAGACCCCAAGAGAATTTGCAACTCAATCAGGTCTTTCTGTTGCTGTTCCACAACATATTTCTCCTTGAGTTCAGCCTCCAGAACTGAACTTGAGTTCAGTATGGATACCAGAACTTTTCCCTTCCTGGGGTTTTCCTCCCTGTCTTTTGCCAAAGATCAAGTTTTCTCTGCAACTAACTGCAGACTTTGCCAATTTTTCTTAGCGCACGTCCCTCTTTATGAGTTTGGACAAGGTCTATGAGCTTTTAGAAATTCTATCAGTGGACAACAGGTCTGTAGTGGGTCTAATGTTGGCTAAATGCCAATGCACCCACTAGAATTATTTACTTCTTTTCTGCTGCAAGATAGGATTAGGAGAAAAGCAGGCTCAAAACTTTAAAGGGTATAAAGAAAACGTTATTAACAGAACTAAAAGAAGGAAAAAAATAATCAGAATAAAACTTTCAGAATACTTTTCCTCCCCTCACAACCTTTTTTTTCTTTCTCATTGACAATGTACAGAGACAAAACCTGGAACCTTCAGTGAATTTACCACCTCTAAAATAGTCTTTCTTCAGTTCTCTTAGGGAGAGGAGTCTCTCTTGCTATGTCATGGAGATTTCTCCACAAGAAACAGTTTTCTTGTGGCTTTAATTTCCATGAATAGCATCTGCCCAGAAATATTCATCCATGAAGCCCCTCCCATCTCATGCAGCCTTCCCACAGCTGCTTTCATAGGCCATGTCAGCTCATGAGGTACTATTTTAATGATAAGCTGTTCAAAAGCAAAGGTTCTCTTAATCTGTCTCTGAGATCATCTCTGGGAACAGAAGTCTTCTTCCTTCCCTGGGGGCAGAGTTTTTAATCACTCTCATCTCTCTTTCTGTTCAAACTTCTCATGAGATCACAGCTACCTCAACATTCACTTGCTTCAGCATGAATGCCTTTGCTCATGTCTACAATTTGAACACACCATCCCCTCATGTGTTTTCATGAATTAAAGGAATATTCTAGCGTCTCCTCATTCTCCTCCCATCTGGGACTTGACTCCTTCTTTACTGACCTTGGTGTCTTCATGTTGTTTCTCTACATGTCTTCATTTTGTCCTTTTCTCTCACTTGAGAGAGGATTGATGTTTTCCAAGTTGCATCTGTCCAGTGAAAGAGTTAGTATCTCGCCCGGTGCTGAGGTGGTCATGATGGTTTCTGCCTGGCGGTGGCCAGAGCAGTCACAGTGATAGATTCAGGCTGTGCGGGGGGCTGTCCAGGATCTCAGGGGTGTGGGCCAGAATGGCAAGAGCAGTCACAGTGATAGATTCAGGCTGTGCGGGGGGCTGTCCAGGATCTCAGGGGTGTGGGCCAGAACTGCGGCAGCCACCCTGGCCACAGGGCTGGTCTCAGGCCCCCATTGCATTCAATTCCAGCTGCAGGGCTGGCCTGACTGTGCTGGGGGTGGAAACCAGCCCAGTGGCAAGATGTAAATAGTTGCTGGGGCCCGGCCCAGCCTGGTTGGAGCCCCTCGGCCTCCCTTCCTGCTGCCTGGCAGCCGCTGGGGCCCAGCCCGGCTGGGATGGGCCTGACGGGCTCCCCGGGAAGGGTCTGGCTCCACGGCAGGGCCTGCCCGGCCTGGCTGTACAGAGGGGACCAGGCCGGCCTGTTATAGCTGTTCCCAGACTGGAAGAAAAAGAGACTTTTCTCGGGCTTGTTCATCTTAAAATGAATCTCACAGAGGTGTATTCAGCTCTTTAATTGGTTTAACAGGCTGTCAGTATTCAAACTGGCCGCTAATTCATTTTGTCAAGTCACAGAGGAAACTGTTAGCAGCTTCTCTTAGGTCATCTCTTCCGTAGATGATATTTTCCCTCTTCACCATAAATCAATTAATACAAAACCAGCACAAGGTCAGATCTTCTATGGATTCTATTGACCCTTTTGATAGAGAATATTAGTGTGAGAAACGACACTCACTTTTAAAAATTTCAAAGGTTTATTAAAAACCTTAACAAAATACAACAAAGGACTGAATAAGGAAAAAGGGCAGCACACTGGGAGCTGGTGACTCTGGCAGCCACAAGCTTGTCTACAAAATGATTGATCCACCTTTTATATCCCTGGGGGGGGTTGCATCAGACAACCCTGGCCCCTCCCAAAATCTGCCAGTTAACTCTTTTTGCCCTTCATTAGTGGAGGCTTCTTTCTTGCAGCTTGACTGGAGGTCAGGCATTGTCACGCCACACCTCCTAGTAACAAGCCCGCCCTCCTCCCAAAATGCCCTATGCAAAGGCACAGGTACACGCCCTCCCTCCACATTTCCTGAGTACCAAGGTTGTCTACTGGCAACCATACAGGAGAAAACAGAGGACATCTAAACAAAAAAATCATCATAACATAACTGTACATCAATAAAATTTTCTTTAACGTACACATAATATTTATATCTTAATTGCTAGAGCCAACCATCGAATTACCTATCTGTAACATTGGCTTCAAGCAAAAATTAATTTTTTACACCAAGAAGATATTCTCAGTAGGTCAGAAAAAAACCCCAAACCTTTAATGGCAGCTTTGGAAAATCAAAGAACTTTGACAAAAGGTTTCAAGCAGCATCCGATCAACCCAAAATACTTCTCAAAGCATTAATTTAATCAATTAAATTTAGCAGACTCTAAGCCCATCTGATTTTAGTTACCCAAAATTCTAAGAAGAGAATTAGAAGAAGAAGGGGAAAGAGAGAAAAACAGAAAAGGAATACAAAAGAACAAACACAGCTACCATTTCTGGTTCCAATGGTGTTCAGCCTATAGAAATTCCAAGAACAGGGAGAGTCAAGACATGTGCTTGTGTCTTAGGTTAAATACCCTTTGACTTTTCTGGGTCCTGGTGGGACTTCCAGCGATCTGGCCACTCTGGGACTAGATTGGGGTGCAGGGGTAGGCTGTGGAGTATTGCCTCTGGTTTTCCAGGGATTGGCAGCCTCTGAAGGGTTGGGATGCAGGTCCAGGGAATGGGATGTACAGAGTAGGATATTGCCTCACCAGGGCAGAGATCAAGCTGCCCCTTCCTCCATGCAAAAATCATGTGAAATATTCCAAGCCAGCAATCCTTCCAGTCTCTCATTTATGGGGCTTGGAACATCCTGATCTAGATAAAGCCATCTGTGATTTTGGCACCTGGGTGGGATTAGATGATCTGTATGATCCATTCTAACCCAAACCATTCTAGGACTCCATGATCTGTGGGCTGTCTCTGCCACACCATTTGTTCACCAGGGTCCATCATCCTTTACCTGATACTTTTGGGCACCGGTTTGGTCAAAAGGGAAGACGATGTTCAGATAACATCTATCCATAAGTGGAAGAAATGTGAACCTTTAGTGAAGCAGCAAGTCATTTGCACAAACTCAACCAAAAGTCATTTACCACAGCATACCCTGAGTATGGCAGATACCAATCCCAACTTGTGAATTATCTCAGCCATGCATGTCTGGACAGCAGCTTTGCCTGCCTGTGCTGAGGGAATGCACCTCATCTGCCTGTGCTTCTATTTGCATGCCATGGAGCCTAGATCAGGTAAGGGAGTGGAGGAGAAGGAAGAGATGAAGCTGTGGGCTTGTCCAGGAACTGTTTTTCCCTTCCCCATTCCTGCCACCCTTTGGAGCCAGTCTCCCTGATGGCCTCTCGCTGCCAAGAAGCCAGGTATAACTTTGTCATCTCCAAGGGAAAAGGCACAAAGGAAAATCCACTACAGGGAATCCCACCAATTGCTTTCTCCAGCTATTTCCCCTGAGCAGACTAGAAGGGTTGTTAAAGAATGAAGGAGGACTCAGAGACCCACACATGAATGCAAAACAGCTTTATTGAGTGTAGAGGAAAAAAAAATCAGAGTGGCTCAGAGAGGGCACCAGGACCAGCCACTAAGATGCAGTGGGGGAGTCCCTCTGCTTGGCCTGCAGAGGGAGGGGAGGGCAACAGGTCTCCAATAGACTGGCTTGAGGAGACATGGACAGCAAAAGAAAGAGCAAAAGGAGAGAGGAGAAGAAGGGGACAATGGCTTGAAGCTCTAATTACAATGTCCCAAAGCTCTATCTCTTGCCCAGAACCAGGACCTGAGGTCGTGGAGGTTCTTGTCCAAGGATGTTGCCAGCAGAATTAGCAGGGACGACATCTGTTGCCACCATAGCGGCTGGTGATGCAGGAGAGGTCAAAGCCACCAGAGTTGATGGGCACTCCATCACAGCTGAGGATGCTGCCAACAGCAGCAGAGGTGGAGGATCCCACCACAGTGTTCTGTGGGAAGGAGCTGAGGATGGGGCCAGGCAGGGTCACCACCACAGGCGAGGGTTCGATGATGACGTGGGAGTCCTGGCACTGCCTGACACAGCACTCATTGCAGCTGTTGGCCAGTGGGGTGGGGCCACAGGGCTGGCAGCAAGGGTTGCAGGGCTGGCAGCTGGACATGGCTCGAGGTCACAGGTGCACCTGGCACAGAGGGCAGGGAGAAGCAGAAAGGGGGGACACATGAGAAGCAGCTCCGCACCCAAAGGCACCTCCTATCCCACATTACACTGCCCAGCTCAAAGCCCAGGAGCCACCTCAGCCAAGTCCCAGCCTCTCTCTCTCTGCTCAAGACCTTCTCTCCCCTGCCCTCTCCCAGCAGAAGAAGCAACTCCCAGCCCTGTGCTACAACAGCCCCTCTCAGCTGACACCTCCAGCCACGAAAGAGCTGCTCTTGAAGCAGCAGCAGGAGAAGAGGTTTCACACTCACCTGATTCCTGAGGAGAAGGTGAGAGAAGTGGATGAGAGAGCAGAGACTTGGGCTGCCTTTTATAGCAGTCCTGCCCTGCCTCAGGCTCAGTAGCACCTTTGTGGAAGTAATAATTTTCTGACCAGCTCATCTCAAATGCAAACTATCCCAGCTAATGGCATGGGCAGTGTCTTGTTTTCCTGCACTGCTACCTTTTCATTTCCTAGTGCATTCCACATGCTTTCTTTTATGCAAACTTCTCTAAGTGTCAAGATGAGAGGCTCAAGAACTTCAGGGCAGAAAGACATCAGCACAGGCACAATGCTCAGATCAAGAGCTGGCAGTATCCCCTGTGGGCAGGTGATGTGAACCTGTTTCATGCTTGTAGGTTTGTTTACGGCAAAGTCGTCAGGAAAGGGGCACCACTCTTGCGCTTCTCGCCTGCATGCCCAAGGTCTCCATTGTTTGGGCACATGACAGAGCTTCAGGTTGCTATTTCCTTCTTCCACTTTTCTCTTTCTTTTGTTGTCTTTATCTCCCCAGACCAGTCTAGTGGGGACATGCTGCCCTCCCTCCTTCCACAGGAGTGGCTGACAGACAACCTGCAGGATCTCCACTGCATCTTGGTGGCTGCCCCTGATACTCCCTGTAGGAACTATTCCTGTCTGCTCAGGGAAAAAGATAGAGGAAGAAGAGGGTGGTAGTACTTGCAGTGGATTTACTTTGTGCCCTTTCCCTTGGAGTGGGTGAAGACATCCCCTACTACTCTACAGCCAATGGCAAAATATACTGGCCAATACTGGCTCTTCCCAGGCACTGCTGTTTTCTATCTCCACTGCCAGTATGTTTTGCCAATCCAAAATATACTGGCAGTGGAGATAGAAAACAGCAGTGCCTGGGAACAGCCCACAACTTCATCTCTTCCTTCTCCTGTGTTCTGTTGCCTGGTGTACACAGCCAGCACACAGGGACAGATCTGTACCTCACACCTCCTTTAGTGAATGACAGGGCCCAGCTGCTGTTGTTATATTTAGTTCTCAGATATTTCAATAGCTGGAATTGGTATCAAGCACGCTCAAGCTATGCAAGTGTCGTGGTTTGACACTGGCCCAAGGCCAGGCACCCACAAGAGTCACTCACTCACCCTCCCCTGCTACAGCTTGGCAGTGGAGAGGGAAAAATAATTACAAAGGGTTTATGAGTGAGATAAGAACCGGGAGAAAACACTTCAAGGGCAAAAAAAAGGGCTCAACTTGAAGTTGCAAAGTGACTTTATTACTCACAGAATCAGAGGAGGATAATGAGAAGTAAAATAAGCCCTTAAAACATCTTTTTTCCTCCCAGCCCCTCCCTCCTTCCCAGCAACAGTGTAGAGAGACAGGGCATGGGGGGTTTTGGGTCAATTCATCACTGAGGTTTTCTTCTACTGCTCCTGAAGAGGAGTCCTTCCCCTGTGAGGCCGTGGGGTCCCTCCCACAGGAGACACTCCTCCATGAACATCTCTGGTGTGGGTCCATTCTCACGAGCAACAGGTCTACAGCACCTGCTGCAACATGAGTCCCTCCCACGGGCCAACAGTCCTCCCAAACTGCTGCAGGGTGGCTCTCTCTTTCCACGGGGTGCAGCCCTCCAAGGACAGGCTGCTCCAGCCTGGAAGCAGGGCTCTCTCTCTCCTCCAGCCTCCTCCAGGCATCCACCTGCTCTGGCATGGGCACCTCCCTCACAGGCTGTGTGTGGATCTCTGCATCCCCTGTGGATCCCCTGGGGCTGTGAGTGGATCTCTGCATCCCCTGTGGATCTCCATGGACTATGGGTGGATCTCTGCATCCCCTGGCTGAAACAGACTCTGTTATGTGTGACTGCCCCTGGATTCTTCTTACAATGACCACCCCTTCAGTCTTCTTTCCCCACTACCAAACCTTCTCAAGAAAAATGGTATTATTAGTCACACTTAAAGATTTGGAAGAAATGCTCAAAAAACCCCATCCATCTAATATCCTTCCTAAAACCTACAGGAAATGGAACAGGTGCAGCTATTTAGGACCATTCCCTTATTATTATTATTATTGTCAGATATTAACTCATAGATTCATTGAATCACAGAATATCCTGAGTTGGAAGGGACCCATCAGGATCATCAAATCCAACACCTGGCCCTGCAAAGACACCCCAGTCCTATGCCTGAGAACATTGTCCAAATGCTCCTTGAGCTCTGGCAGCCTTAGGGGTTGTGACCATTCCCTGGGGAGTTTGTTCAGAGCCTGACCACCCTCTGAGGGAAGAACCTTTTACTAATAGCCAGCCTAAACCCTCCCCTGACACAACTTCATACCTTTCCCATGAGTGTGTCCCTGGTCACCAGAGAGAAGAGATCAGTGTCTGCCCCTCCACAAGTTGTAGATTGCACTGAGGTCTCTCCTCAGCCTCCCCTTATCCAGACTGAATAAATCAAGTGACCTTCGTGACTCCTCGTACGGCTCCCCTTCCAGACCCTTCACCACCTCTGTGTCCCTCCTTTGGACACTCTCTAACAGCTTAATATCTTATATTGTGGTGCCCAAAACTACCCCCAGAACTCAGGGTGAGGCCAGCCCAGTGCTGAGCAGAGTGGGAAAATGCCCTCCCTTTCTCAGCTGGCAATATTGGGCCTGATGCCCCCCAGGACACTGTTGGCCCTCCTGACTGCCAGGGCACTGCTGACTCATATTCCAACTTGCCATCAACCAGGAGCCCCAAGTTGCTTTCCTCAGCTCTGATCTCCAGCCTCTCTGTCCTCAGTTTGTCTGTACATCCACAGTTGCCCCATCCCAGGTGCAGAACCTTGTACTCGCCCTTGTTGAACTTCATATGGTTGGTGATTGCCCACCTCTAATTTGTTGAGGTGTCTCTACAGGGTGTCCCTGCCTTTGAGGGAGTTGACAGCTCCTCCCAGTTTTGTATACTCTGCAAATTTAGTCCTGCATCCCAACTGTTCATGGAGATGTTGAAGAGGATTGACCCTAAAAGTGAGGAACCTCCTTGGAGACCAGTTGCCAGTCTGATGTCACCCCATCACTGTCACCTTTGTGCCTAACCCATGGGCCAGTTGCTCACCCATCACACAATGTATTTATCCAGTTGTGTCCTGGACATTTTGTCCAGAAGGATCCTGTGAAAAACGGTATCAAAAACCTTAGAGAAATGCAAAAAAGATTGGATCAGCTGGTAGGTTACCTTGCTGTGAACAGAAATTAGGTTTGCCAAGTAGGGCTTTCCTCTCATGAAGTCACACTGGTTGTGAAAAACGACTGCCTTGTTAATCAAGTGTTTTTGAATACCTCCTAGAATAATCTTCCTGCCAATTTGACCAGGGATTGTACTACAAGCCTAGACTGACACATATATGCTCGCATATCTTCATGGAACAAACAAAAACCTGTACATACAAATAAGGTCATGAAAGATCATTACATGAGAACTCTGTTGTGGAGATGCAGTATGTCCCCTCACAGTGGTGGCCTTGGGCACGTGGGAGAGAAGCACAAGAGCAGTGCCCATTTTCTGACAATTTTGCCACAGACAAGACCACAGGAATGACACAGGTAAACATCACTTGCCCACAGGGGATGCCAATAGCAATTAATCTGAGACTTCTGCCTGCATTGACGTCTTTCTGCCTCGGAAATCACTGATGCTCTCAACCCAGCACTTACAGAAAGAGATCTTCATATAGGAAAGCACGCGGAATTAGCCAGGAAATGAAAAGGCAGAAGTGCAGGAAACCAGGACACAACCCCATTATTAGCTGGGATAGCTTGCATTTGACATGAGCTGGTCAGAAAATTATTACTTCCACTAAGGTGCCTCTGGGCCTGAGGCAGGGCAGGACTGCTATAAAAGGCAGCCCAAGTCTCTGCTCTCTCATCCACTTCTCTCACCTCCTTCTCCTCAGGAAACAGGTGAGTGGGAAGCCTCTTCCACTCCTGCTGCTTCAAGAACAGCTCTTTCGTGGCTGGAGGTCTCAGCTGAGAGGGGCTGTTGTAGCACAGGGCTGGGAGTTGCTTCTTCTGCTGGGAGAGGGCAGGGGAGAGAAGGTCTTGTGCAGAGAGAGAGAGGTTGGGACTTGGCTGAGGTGGCTCCTGGGCTTTGAGCTGGGCACTGCAATGGGGGCCAGGAGTTGCCTTGTTTGCAGGGTAGTTGGTGGTAGCACTGGTTCTCATGAGTCCCCATTTTCTGCTTCTCCTGCCTTCCATCCTAGGTGCACCTGTGACCCCGAGCCATGTCCTGCTGCAGGCCCTGTGACCCTTGCTGCCAGCCCTGTGGCCCCACCCCACTGGCCAACAGCTGCAATGAGTGCTGTGTCAGGCAGTGCCAGGACTCCCATGTGGCCATCCAGCCCTCGCCTGTGGTGGTGACCCTGCCCGGCCCCATCCTCAGCTCCTTCCCCCAGAACACCGCCGTGGGATCCTCTACCTCTGCTGCTGTTGGCAACATCCTCAGCTGTGGTGGAGTGCCCATCAACTCTGGGGGCTTTGACCTCTCCTGCATCACCAACTGCTATGGTGGCAACAGATGTCGTCCCTGCTAAAGGTGCCTAAAGTCTTTAGGCAAGAACCTCCACGACCTCAGAACCTGGCTCTGGGAATGAGATAGTGCTTTGCGACATGGTATTTAGTGTCTAAGCCATTGTTCCCTTCTACTTTTTTTTGTCTTTCCTTTGCTGTCCATGTCTCCCCAGGCCAGCCTAGGGGGATGTGTTGCCCTTCCTCTTTCGGGCAACCAGACGGACACCCTGCAGGAGCTCCACTGCATCTTTGTGGGTGCTCCTGGTGCTTTCTCTGAGCCACCTCTGTTTCTACCTTACATTCATTAAAGTTATGCATCCAAGCTTTGGCCTCTAAGTTGTCCTTTTTTCCATGGCAACTCTTCCAGTCTGCTCAGGGTAGAAGGTGGAAGGGCAGAGGGTGGGACTCCCCATATATCTTGTTTGGTTCCCCCCATGCTCTTTCTGCCCAGAGTTCATCGCACAGACACCATCTCACTGACCACTGGTGTAGGACCATAGAAGAAGAGGGTCTCATGTATGTCTCAAACCCACAGCTTGATGTCTGTGGAGCCACCCAAAGGTTCTTGGTAAGAAGATGCTGTGAGAACAAATGGGATGTGGCTGGAGAAGGGGCCATGTGGAGATAGAACAGTACTTTTCTAGGACAAATGTCCTTGTTCCACCTGGATACACCAAGAGCTCGAGCCAGGACTGGTGTTCTGTCTTCCTTTCTTTCTCTCATTTAATGTCTCTCTCTTGCTTCTCTTTCACTCTGCCATATATTGACAATTGTCTTAGTTTAAAAGACAGGTGTCTGCCAAGGATGGCAGCCTTCTCCTGGCTGTGGCACTTTCCCCTTAGGTGCAGTTCCGGTCACAGGCAGCAGGGGCGCTGGTGGCTCCCGGCCAGGCAGGGGAGGTGCGCTGATTCCCCCAAGCCTGCAGGGGGCACTGTGGCGCGGGCTCAGCCGCGTCTCCCTCACGCGGTAATGGCAGCTCCAGCGATAGAGGAGAGGGGAGGAGGCTCTCTTTGCAAAACTCACGGGGAGCCTCCAGCCTCAGTGCTACTACTGCTGGTGAAACGTGCTGTAGCAGGAACCTTGGAGTTGTGAGCTACAACAGCAGAAGTGAGCAGGCTCGAGGAGGCAAACAAAACCAAGCAAAAAAACCCAAAGCTGTGGCAGGAGCAGTGGGGGTCCAGGCAGATGTGGGGTGTCAAATTAAAATGTAGCGAAAACCATCAAAGCAGGGGCAGAAAACAGTGGGGCTGTATTCAATACTGCAAATCTAACAGCCACACTTGAAGCAGCCATGTGCTTGGGCATTGATGGGGTGGTAACAGACCAGGAGAAAAGCCTCACTCACTCACATGCCTGTTGCCTGTTCTAATTCTCCCTTCTGGCTCCTGAAAGAGGTGAAGAGAGTCATATCTTACAGTTTATTACAGGCAATTGGTTGCCAATAGTGTACCTTTAAGTGGTGCTGTGCTAAATTCTGCAGAACTGGTAACTCAAATTTAGAGAGTCTCCCACTCTTGTATAGCAGCCCTAGATGTAAAATAAATGCTTATGATTCCATGCCAGGAACATGACTAGGCTCAATTTGCACTTGCCTGGAAGGGTGGACAACACACCTTTATCAGACTCTCACACGGTGATAAACATTTCTGCACAATTGTACAGGCTGTGCTTGCCAGATATTTACAGACAGTCTCACTTTCTCTGGACATGTAATTCTGTAATATTCTACTTGCAGCAGACACCACCAGCCCCTCTGAAAAAGTGGGCAAAGCAGCAACAGTAGTGTGGCAAGCAGTTCATGAACTAGAAGTTGAGATTACATCTGAGGAATGTCAAGGCAAAACTGGCCCTTAATGGACCAAAGACTTTTTATTACTTGTCTCAACTGCATTTAAAGAGACAGAACAGAGATACTCTGAGTGGGAAAAGATACTTTTGTCATTACTCCAAGATGTTACGCACCTTGAGCAACTAAGGGGTAACCTGTCTGGGCCAACTCTGCTGAGACTTGTAGTGT
The DNA here is from genome assembly GCA_017589585.1 of Phylloscopus whistleri. Classification (NCBI taxonomy): domain Eukaryota; kingdom Metazoa; phylum Chordata; class Aves; order Passeriformes; family Phylloscopidae; genus Phylloscopus; species Phylloscopus whistleri. The sequence goes on from JADMLD010000008.1 coordinate 41,383, forward strand.
TTTATCTTTCCAGGAACATTACCGGGAATGGTGCCAGTACATCCCACTGAAGATTGAGTTACTTATCAAAGAGATGTTTATCATTTTTGTAGAAACAATCATTGCCAGCAGGAACCAAATTAGGTTCACACATCAACAAGCTCAACCCACAGGGTTGAAACCCTTGCTTTTTTTTTTTTATGCTAATCAATATGGTAACCATATGCATTCTGCACTACACACACTTCTCTCTTGTGGGTGCAATTTACTGGGGCAGCAATTACAAAGGAAGGTGGCATTTAAAAGGTAACCTGGGATAATACAAAAGAGAATTCCACACCTAGCAACTAGATACTAGTAGGAACTATTAATTTTCCTTTATGACTCCACTTACCATAAATCACATTTTTTGTTGTAACAGTACACGGTGCTTCAGTATATACCATATACCCAATCATTGTGTCAGGATTAAATCCCAATGGAGATGCACTCTAGCCCCTAGAGCACAGAGTAGGGGCCTGATGGAATGGATGTGCTTGTGTGAGAACCCCTCATGATTTTGTATTTGTAGACAACATTATTGTACAGACAAGTACCCTAATATTTGTGCTTGTAACTTTGTTGACATTATGGGCTGTGATTTTAGTTATTCAGCTCCTCTTATATCTTACCAATTTTTCTGATACAATTATACACTGACTTAAGACCAGCAGCCTATTCCTACCAAATGAATCTCACTTGTATGTGAAAAACACTATTGAAGGAAGCCTGGGAAAATGGACAGAAAATTTTAATTACCATTCATCCTTATGTAGAATAATCCACCAGGTGATGGAGCAACCAAAGAAAGACAGGGAACACCATTGTTGGGACATTTTATTTGGATGGTCACCAAGAGCAACTGAAGTTCTTAATGAAATGTTGCACCCTGTGATTTTCCTTCTGATATTAACCTTTTTGCCTTTTATTTTCATAACCAGATTGTATATAAAAATGTGAGGGATTTTAAAGACATTAACCCCCAAATTCAGAGATAGATTATGTAGCTTTTCCCCTTTGTCTCTCTTTCTCTACTTCTCCTTTTTCAGTCCAAATCCATATTGATGTTTGAGCCACAGGTGGTGCAGAAGCCAAGATGATAAGGTGTCTCAATAACCAGATAACCATGGATCCAACCAAGGATGATTGGTAAGAAGGCACTGTGAAAAAAACAAAACAACTAACAGGCTGTGGCTGAAGAAGGGGCTGTACAGAGGTAGGCAGCCCGTTTTTGCAACAAACATCCTTGTTCTCTCTCCTGGAGACAAGCATTACACAGTACGGTGCAAACGCAGGAATGAGGTCACAAAGTGAGTGTGGACTGTCAACCAAAGGTTGACCCAGCAGAAGTGGGAACTGGTTTGATTGAAGGCCTCATCCAGGAAGAACTCGATAGACAGATAACATATTCATACATGCAAGAAATGTTACAAATTTATAATAAAGCCATAAGACATTTGCACAAATTCAGATGGAAGTAATTTACTGCATTAGCCTGAGTATGGCTGATAGCGAACTTGTGAATTACCTCAGCCCTGCATGTTGGGATATCATCTGTGAGTCCTGCTTGTGCTGAGGGAGTGTATATCATCTACCCGTGCTCCTGTGTGCAGGCATGGACCAGGTAATGAAGGGGAAGAGTAGGAAGAGGTGAGGTTATAGGGTTATAGTCTGTCCCCAGACACTGTTGTTTCCCTTCACAGTTGTTGCCAAACTTTGGAACCATGGACTTCCTGATGACCTTGGACTTTTGTCAGCTTCAAGGGAGTTGAACCCCCTTCCTCCTCCACCATCTTCCCTAAGCAATATGGAAGGTTTGCCAGAAAACGAAGGATGACTCAGAGGCCATGGCTTGGATGCAAAAGTACTTTATTGAGTCAAAAGAAAAGGATATGGCTCACAAAGAGTGCAAGGAGCAGCCCCTACAATGCACTGGAGCTCCTGAAGGGTGTCCATCTGCCTGCCCTAAAGAGGAAGGGAGGGCAACAGGCCCCCCTGGGCTGGCCTGGGAACACATGGACAGCACAGAAGGAAGATGGAATAGTAGGAGAAAGAAACATCATCCTAAAGCTGTAAATAGAATGTCCAGAAGCTCTGTCTCCTGCCCAGAATCATGTTCTACCCAGAGCCATGTTCTGAGTTCTTGGAGGTTCTTGCCTGAGGACGTTGCCAGCAACATCTTTAGCAGGGACGACATCTGTTGCCACCATAGCAGTTGGTGATGCAGGAGAGGTCAAACCCACCAGAGTTGATGGGCACTCCGCCACAGCTGAGGATGTTGCCAACAGCAGCAGAGGTGGAGGATCCCACGGCGGTGTTCTGGGGGAAGGAGCTGAGGATGGGGCCGGGCAGGGTCACCACCACAGGCGAGGGCTGGATGGCCACATGGGAGTCCTGGCACTGCCTGACACAGCACTCATTGCAACTGTTGGCCAGCGGGGTGGGGCCACAGGGCTGGCAGCAAGGGTCACAGGGCCTGCAGCAGGACATGGCTTGGGGTCCCAGGTGCACCTGACACAGGGGAGAGAGAAACAGAAAGTGAGGATTCATGAGAAGTAGCACTACACCTGAACACCCTGCAACCAAGACAACTCCAGGCCCCCATTGCAGTGCCGAGCTCAAAGCCCAGGAGCCACCTCAGCCAAGTCCCAGCCTCTCTCTCTCTGCACAAGACCTTCTCTCCCCTGCCCTCTCCCAGCAGAAGCAGCTCCCAACCCTGTGCTACAACAGCCCCTCTCAGCTGACACCTCCAGCCAGGAGAGAGCTGCTCTTGAAGCAGGAGGTGGTGGAGAAGAGGCTTCCCACTCACCTGATTCCTGAGGAGAAGGTGAGAGAAGTGGATGAGAGAGCAGAGACTTGGGCTGCCTTTTATAGCAGTCCTGCACTGCCTCAGGCTCAGTAGCACCTTAGTGGAAGTAATAATTTTCTGACCAGCTCATGCCAAACACAAACTATCCCATCTAATGGTAGGGCTGTGTCCTGGTTTCCTGCATTGCTACCTTTTCATTTCCTGGCTTCTGCCACGTGTTTTCCTATATGAAGGGTCATTTCTCAAAGTGCCAGGATGAGAGCATCAAGGATTTCAGGGCAGAAAGACATTATGGACAAAGAAGATTTATATCAAGGGCTGTTGGCATCCCATGCAAGCAGGTGATTTGTACCTGTGTCATTCCTCCGGACTCCTCTGGTGGCCAGAAATCAACCCTGCTCTCATGCTTCTAGTACAAGGTCTGCATGTGACATGACGTGTTTTTTGTCAGAGCCTGCTGTCTTGGCTAAAGCAACCCAAACATTCGTTTTTGGCTGATCTACCATCATATCTGCACTGCAAAAGCCAGCAAGCAAAACTAACAACCACCAGTATATCATTTGATCAAACTCCATGTACTTGTTCAGCTACTTTTTGGCAAAAAGCTTTCTCATGTACTTCAATTTCCAAGCAAATCTTTCAGCACGTCTTGCTTTTCTATTTTCCTAAATTTGTTCAGGGACTGGCCAACTATAAGGCACTAAGCTGTCCCGTTTACACGCAGTTTTATAAATTTGGATATCTTGGGATTCTTTTTAACACGATGAACACCATTCTTTTGTCAAAAGAGCTCTACGATACCAATGATTTTCACAGTCTAAACATCAACATAAAACCTAAGGTTTTTAGTTTTTGCAGGTTGAGAAGGGAATGAGCTGTAGTCTCTCTGTGCAGCTCACACCTGCATGCTCGTTTCCCTCCTTGTGGAATTGCTGGTGCATTCTTGCGTGTGATATGGTGTCACATTCTTCGCTGGAACCCGCTTAGGTCCTGCACTGGTGGAAACACAAGCATACCCTTTGCCCCAGGTAATTAGTGAAAACGATCCTTCATTTTGTCCTGTCTCAGGGTTTCTAATTAAAACTGGAGGATTTTCTTTCAATTTTGCCTGTGTGTTATTTGAAAAGGGCCTAAAAATTGGAGGATTGGAAATGAGCTATTCAAAAAATTTAAAAACATATAAAGCTTTGCTCAGCCTCATCTGAGGCGTTGCTTGGGCCATTCCTCCTTTCTGTTGATTTAGAATGCGTTTTAGAGTGTGATGTCTCCTTTCAATAATTGCTTGACTTGTGGGAGAATAGGGAATTCCAAAAGTGTGGAATGTTTATTGGCATTCCATCAGGCAGTTCTGCTGACTGGCCTACCTGCACCCAGGAAGCCATTGCTTAATCCAAGTCCCCTGATGTGGCTTCTGTTGATCTTGATCCAGCAGCTGCTCCCACCCCATTGTGTGTGTCAAAGAAAAGCCAAGAGTTGGAGAACCTGTGCTATGAGGAAAGACTGAAGGAGTGTAGCCTTTTCTGCCTGGACAACAGGACTCTTGGGGAGGACCATACCACAGTATTTTAGTGATTAAATGGGACCTACCAAGAGCACTGCGAGTTTTTCAGCACAAGGACCAACATGAAGGGGCTGTCCATGAGGGTCACACACTGAGTGAAGAGGAATTGGAGATGATTTGAGTGCTGGCAACTGAGACCAGTGCTTGGGTCTCAGCAGGAGAAGTCTTGGTTTCTGGACATATCAAGATGTGCACAGGGGCTAGTAAAATGGAGAAAGATCATGTCTCTGCCCTGAACTGAGGGCGGGAGCATGTGTGGAATCTCACAGACTTCATGGAACACTCTGTACCTGAGTTGTTATTCTGTGCCCAGCAGTGCCCTGAAGAGTTCCTTTTCTGCATGTAGGAGACCATGGATATCCGGGGGATGACATGGATTAGAACATTACCACAGGCTGAAGGCAAAGGAATTTTTGTATCCCGTCCCCACTGCTGTCACCCTTTGAACTAGTGGTTTCACTGGTGCCTCTCTTTGTGCAGTAGTCAAGGATCTTCGTTAGTTCCAAGGGAAAAAATAAAGAGGAAAATCCACTACAGCAACTCCCACCCTCTGCCTTTTTAAACTTTATACATGAGCAAATTGGAAGAGTTGCCACAGAACAAAGGAAAACTTGGAGGCCAAGGCATGAGAGCACAACAACTTTAATGAGTCTAAAGAAGAAAAGGAGACCACCAGCGGCAGTCACTAAGATGCCGTGGAGCTCCTGCGGGAGCTGCCTGCCATGCAGAGGGAGAAGAGGGAAAAATATCCCCATTAGACTGGCCTGGGGAGACACAGAGAACAGGTGGTAAGAAAGAGCAGAGGGGAATAAGCTCTGATATGTCTCTTCACGTGGCAGTGCTTGAGTGTGTGGGCAAGAACCACAAAAAGAGGTGCCCATTTTCAGACAACTTGGATGAAAACAAACCGCTCAGAAATGACCCAAGCGAACATCACCCGCCCACAAGGAATGTCAATAGCCCTTGATCTGAGACTTCTGCCTCAGAAATCCTTGAGTCTCCCATCCCAGCACTTACAGAATGAGACCTTCATATAGGAAGGCACGTGGCAGAAGCCAGGAAATGAAAGGCAGCAATGCAGGAAATCAGGACACAGCCCTACCATTAGCTGGGATGGTGCACATTTGACATGAGCTGGTCACAAAATTATCACTTCCACTAAGGTGCCTCTGGGCCTGAGGCAGGGCAGGACTGCTATAAAAGGCAGCCCAAGTCTCTGCTCTCTCATCCACTTCTCTCACCTCCTTCTCCTCAGGAATCAAGTGAGTGTGAAGCCTCTTCTCCTTCTGCTCCTGATGCTTGAAGAGCAGCTCTCTCCTGGCTGGAGGTCTCAGCTGAGAGGGGCTGTTGTAGCACAGGGCTGGGAGCTGCTGCTTCTGCTGGGAGAGGGCAGGGGAGAGAAGGTCTTGTGCAGACTGAGAGAGGCTGGGACTTGGCTGAGGTGGCTCCTGGGCTTTGAGCTGGGTGCTGCAATGTGGGCCAAGAGTGCCTTGGCTGCAGGGTGTTTGGGTGCAGTGCTGCTTCTCATGTGTCCCCACTTTCTGTTTCTCCCTGCTGTCTGTGCCAGGTGCACCTGTGACCCCGAGCCATGTCCTGCTGCAAGCCCTGTGACCCTTGCTGCCAGCCCTGTGGCCCCTGCCCGCTGGCCAACAGCTGCAATGAGTGCTGTGTCAGGCAGTGCCAGAGCTCCCACGTCGTCATTGAGCCGCCTGCTGTGCTGGTGACCCTGCCCGGCCCCATCCTCAGCTCCTTCCCCCAGAACACCGCCGTGGGATCCTCCACCTCTGCTGCTGTTGGCAACATCCTCAGCTGTGGCGGAGTGCCCATCAACTCTGGGGGCTTTGACATCTCCTGCATCACCAACTGCTATGGCAACAGATGTCGTCCTTGCTAAATCTGCTGGCAACATCCTCAGGCAAGAACCTCCAAGACCTCAGAACATAGGTCTTGGGCAGGAGATAGAGCTTTGGGACATTGTCTTCACAGCATCAAGCCATTGTTCCCTTCTTCCACTTTTTTTTCTGTTTCCTTTGCTGTCCCTGTCTCCCCAGACCAGTCTAGTGGGGACATGTTGCCTGCCCTCCTTGTTTTCGGCAGGCAGATGCACACTCTGCAGGAGCTCCTGTGCATCTTAGTGGCTGCACCTGATGCTCTCTGTGAGCCACCTCCTTTTCTTCTTTACACTCAATAAAGTACTTTTGCATCCAAGCCTGGGCCTCTAAGTCCTCCTTTGTTCTTCAGCAAACCATACAGTTCATTCAGGGAAAATAGGTGGAGGAAACAGACAGTGGAATTCCCTGCAGTGGATGTTTCTTCCTGCCCTTTTCCTTGGAGCTGACAAAGCTGTCCCTGGCTACTCAGCAGCTAAAGGCCATCAGGGAGACATCAGGCAACAGCTGTGAAGAGAAACAAGAATTCCTGGGACAAGCCCACAGCTTCATCTCTTCCTTCTCCTCCACTCCCTTACCTAGTCTAGGGTCCATGGCTCCCACACGAGCACAAGCAGGTGAGATGCACTCCCTCAGCCCAGGCAGGCAAAGCTGTCCAGATATGCAGGGCTGAGGTAATTCACCAGTTAGGATTGGTGCCAGTTATATTCTCAGGATACAGTCTGGTAAATAACTTGGTTGAGTTTGTGCAAAGGACTTATGGCTTCAGTATTAAAGTACAACATCTCTCCCATGTATGGATGGATATGACCTGTCTGTCAATGTCTTCCTGAAGCCTTGAATTATGTCTTGAATTATAGTTAAATTGGGGAAAACATCAGCTAATAGCTTGGTTTGTGCCTGTTTTGTCTAAATGCTGTTACTACTTGAAAATTAAAAAATACTGAGAGAGGAAAACTATCTCCTCCATGATCATCTCAGACCCCTTGTCTCATTTTTCTCCCTCCAACCCTCCATCGCTTCTGCCTCTTCCTTCTGATCTGTCTCAGCCTAGTCTTTCACAGACGTTTCGAGACACAGAAGCTCTTTCTCTTCAGTAAACATTTTCTTTCAACCCAAACAGACAGCACCTTTGATAGTTGATGCAGGGACACAAAAGCTCTCCATCCCACTCATTCTTAGGGTGTCCCAGTCTCTTCTCTAGCTGGCATGTGTTGTGCAGCATGCCCTGACTATCCACTCCTCCTGCATGTTTGCAGTGCCAGGGCTTGCTTTTTTTCTCTCCCTTAAGCTTGGAGACTTCCAAAAGGACAAGAAACAAGGAGCAGGGTTAAACATTTCACAGGTCCCTCATCCTGCTGGAGGTATCCTGGAGCCAGCACAGAAGGACCGGGCACTACAGGCTGTTCCTTGGAGACTCTGAGCAGACTCTCTAATGATATTAGGTATGGAAGATCTGGTTCACTTTGGGATATCCCTATGGGAGGTAAATGGCATTATTTTGCTATGGGATACATGCTGAGCTGAGGTCTCAAACCTCCTGCCCAAACACCACCCCTTCCCTTGCTGTTCCCATAAATGTGGCCGTAGCACAAAAAAACAAAAAGGGAGCCTTTGCTGCTGCTGCTTTGCATCCCCTTGTTTGGTGTCTCAGAGCTTTTCCCTGCAGAATCACTGACCTATGTTTTCTTCTAAGCACCATTTGGCAGATCACTGTCACCCAGCAATGACAACTCAGAGGAGAGGAGACAGCACCTTCCATTTAACTTGTGCCTAACAGACCAATAACTTTTATGCTTGCTCTAGTACCAGCTGCAGAAAGGCCAAGCTTCACATCTTGCTGTACCAGCTTGCTCTGGTAGGCACAAGTCTCCTATCAAGCAGGGAGTGGCTCCAGGCCCAGCGGCCGTATCACCACGCACCTGAACACCACGGGGAAATCCAGTGTCCTGCAGGTGGAGCAAGTGGAGCTCTCTGACAGTGCCTTGTACCTCTGTGCTGTGCAAGACACCCTGGTGCACGGAGCTTCCTGGGCTGTGCAACAACCCAGGGCAGGCAGGGGAGGTGTCAGTGCCAGGCTGAGGTTGAGGAAAGGTGAGGTCTTCTCTTGCAGCACTATTTCCTTGGTGCACCCAGAGACCTTCAGGTCATTACATTCTTCCAGAAGGAGTCAATGTCTGTGGCTTGAGAAGAAGGAAAGGGTAGTGAAAAAAATCCGTCATTGGAACTGGTTTCCCTGTGTATCCCAGGACAGGAAAGTATTTGCCAGGTGCTGTGCAGGCAACACTTGTCCATTCTGCTCTCTGTGTGCTCTCCACAGCACCAAGGACTGGCAGGAACCAATCAGAAACTCACCTAAGCCTCCTAGTGAGTTCCTGTGAAAAAGGTCTGGGGCTTTTGTGTTTGTTTTCTTTTTTAATAAAAAGTCTTCATTTAGTTCCCTGAGCTTTTCTCAAAACCCCATCTCTCATTGCAGCTGTTGGCCAGGGGGGTGGGGCTGCAAGGCTGGCAGCAAGGGGTGCAAAGCTGGCACTGCTGTATGCAGGACATGTCTTGGGGCAGGAGGGGCACTTGGAAAGAGGGCAGGAAGAAAAATATAAGGATACATGAGGAGCACCACATCAGGAGTGAGTCAAAGAACATGCTGGGCCAGGAGCTGGAGGCTCTGCAGAGATGTATGAGAGCTCTTTGGTTTATCCTGCCAGGCTCCAAGAGAGTTACCAGCTCCTCTGCAGCCACTGCCCGGGCCCTGAGTTGTTTTCTGTCACACTCATCTTGAATGCAAAATATCACATTTGAAATGCAAAACATGCCATTTAATGCTATGTGCTGTGGCTTGGCTTCCTGAATGGCTGTGTTTTTATTTCCTGTTTTATTTTTTTATTTCAGGCACACTTCCCAGTGAACACTTTTTTTTTTTCTTTTTTATGGCAAGATGAGAGGCCCAAGCAGTTCTGATCAAAACACATCAGCTTGGGCAGAGGACTCATGCGACATGCTGGACGAGTGCACTAAAAGCAAATTATGTCAGTCTGGATCACTGCTTTGGGGGTCTTTGGTGGCCCTGTTGGCAAGGCATGACTCAGCTCTTGGATTTTATACTGTCTTGCCTAACAACAAACCCAGACAAATTCTGCTCCTCCCTCTTTTCCAGAGAGAATGATGTGGAGCCTGTCTGGGGCCTTGTTCCTCTCCAGAATGCTCCAGCCCAGTCACCATCATCTCCATATGTCCACAGCAGAGGCCATAGTTCATTCTTTCACAGAATGACAGAATATGTTGAGTTTGCCAAGATCTAGGGACTTCAAAAAGATGAGGCTTGCTTTATGGACAGCAGAAAGGGTAAGAAGTCCTTCCAGCTTCATCCAGGCTATGCTCAAGTGAGTTTGCTTGCACTGCAGTGTTAGTGCTGTCTGGTGTGAGACACATCTCTGTCTCGTGTTCAAGCCAATGCCAAATGTGCCAGTGCAATCCATCAGCCTGGTGCTGTGCCAGGCAGAGGCTGAGACCTCAGATTCAGCATGTTCTGGTCTCAAGGGCCATGGCATAGGGAAAAGAAAGTGCTCAATGGGTATCTGTCCTCACTTTTTATTGAGTCATGAAGGGGAGAGGAAGACGGAGTAGAAACCATGCTCAAACACAAAGGTTGTTCTCTGCATTCTAAATCCCCTTATTCTGCAGAGAAAATTATGTCCAGGACCCTCACACCAACAACCAGAATGCAGCACTGACCATACTGACAGGAGCACCTTTCCTCAGGAGATCATGGGGCTGCTATTGCTTCAAGGTCTCCCAACTTGCTGGGTATTTGTGGGCAGAGACACATCAAGACAAGGTTTAATGGTGTCTGGAAGCAGAGCAACCAGGGGATGTCTTCCTCAGCTCCAAGAGATCTTACCCTTAATAGTTGCCCCTCCATGGTGCCCCAAAATTCTATTCCTCTGCGAATGGAGAAGGGTCTCCTTATGCCCTCACCCACTTCCATGACTAAACAACATATTTCTCCTTTGGCATTCGGAAGTGCAGCCGGGGGAAGGACCACACAGACACCAGACTTGAATGCAGCAGAACTTTAATGAAATGAAAGAAGGAAACAAAGCCACTGAAAGCGGAGGTCAGCAGCACAGGCGGCACCAAGGGCGGCAGAGAGTCTGCGCTCCTTGGCTCTGGAATAGTTCCTGCATAATATTGGTCTACCTGTCCCACAAAGGGGAGAAACCAAATGGTCCCTACCAAGCTGGCCTTTGGGGAACACTGCAGCACACAGGAACCAATGCGAACAATGAAAAGGGAGAGAAAGGTGAGTTCGGTCAGCTATCGTGCAAACAGCACCCAAAACCTAGATCCTCTGCCCAACACCATGTCCTGAGTTCCTCAAGATGTCTCGTTGGGGCTTTCCCAGCATCTTTAGCAGGGACGACATCTGTTGCCCCCGTAGCGCCTGGTGATGCAGGAGAGGTCAAAGCCACCAGAGTTGATGGGCACTCCATCACAACTGAGGATGTTGCCAACAGCAGCAGAGGTGGAGGATCCCACCACAGTGTTCTGTGGGAAGGAGCTGAGGATGGGGCCAGGCAGGGTCACCACCACAGCAGGCGGCTCAATGACCACAGTGGAGTTCTGGCACTGCCTGACACAGGGCTCATTGCAGCTGTTGGCCAGTGGGGTGGGGCCACAGGGCTGGCAGGGTCGGCACTGGGTGTTGCAGGACATGTCTTGGGGCTGCAGGTACACCTGGCAGAGAGAACAGAGAGGAAACAAGGCTGACTGGGTTGGTGAGGAGCAGCCTGGTTACCCTGTCACAAAAGAGCCAAAGCCATCATGAGTGGGAAGCTGCAGATTGCGACAGGAGCCCTACAGAGAGCAGCCTAGCTCAGGAAGTTCTCTCCCAGGGCATAAAGCAAAAGGCACCACAGCCACCAGCCTCTCTCTACGCCAGCCTCCTCCCCGCTTTCTTCTCTTGTGACCACATGCTCCAATCCCCAAATATGAGAAAGCCAACATCAGCTGAGATGTCCACCAAGTGGAGATCTCACTTTGGAAGAGAAAGCAAAAGGGGCTTCAGACTCACCTGGTTCCCAAGCTGAAGGAAGCAAGAGAAGTGGATGAGAGAGCAGAGACTTGGGCTGCCTTTTATACCTGCCCTTCACTGCCGCAGGACCAGGGGCAGCCTTTGCAGAGGTAACAATTTCCCAGCAAGCTCATCTTGAATGCAAACCAGCACATCTAATGATATGGGCTGTGCTTTCATTTCCTGCACTGCTGCCTTTTCATTTCCAGGTTTGTTCCATGCCTGTTCCCCAATGCAGACTTCTTCTGATCCCTGGGATTAAAGGCCCCAGGATTTCTAAGGCAGGAATGCAGCAGTGCAGGCAGAGGACTCGGTTTATGTACTGCACGGGCCCAGACCAGGCAAGTGATGCTACCATGATCACTCTTCTGGGGTTGTTTGAAGTGTTGTTTTCAGGAGGAAGCTGAAGCACTCATAGAATCATAGAATCACAGAAACATAGAATGGCTTGGTCTGGATGGAACTCCTTCATAAAGAGAAGCAGTGACACTCACTAGATGAGGTTGTTCCAAGCCCCATCCAAGCTGGCCTGTACTTGTGTCTGAGATTTCCTGATGCAGGTGCTGCACCTGCACTTGAGCTTCTTAAACTTCATCAAGTTCTCATGGGCCCACTTCTCAAGTTTCTCCAGGTCTCCCTGGATGGAATTCTCCTTCTCTAGTGTCAGCTGTACTGCTTAGCTTTGTGTCATCTGCCAACGTGCTAAGGGGACACTCAATCTAATATCCCTGTCGTTGAAAAAGATACTAAAAAGCACTAGCCCCAAAACAAAGCCCTCAGACATGTCCCTCTTCCCCTACCTCCATGTGGTCATAGCCACAGACCAAAGCTGTGTCCATCCAGCCATTTTCACATTCACAATAGTACACCCTTCAAATCCACGTGTGTTGGGTTTGCATGGTCTGGTTTTGGTAGCAAGAGGGCTACAGGGGTGGCTTCTGTGAGAAGTTGCTGGAAGCTTCCTTGGTATCCAGCAGAGCCAAAGACAGCTGGCTCCAGGACAGACCCACTGCTGGCTAAGGCTGAACACATCAGAAATGGAAGTGACGCCTCAGGAATAACATGTTAAAGAACGAAAAAAGTTATTGCACAGGCGTAGTTGTGGCCAGAGAAGAGCAGAGTGAGACTACGTGAGAGAAACAGCTCTGCAGACACCAAAGTCAGTGGAGAGGGAGGAGCAGGAGCTGCAGGCTCCAGAGCTGAGATTCCTCTGCAGCCCATGGTGAAGACCATGGTGAGGCAGCTGTGCCCCTGCAGCCCACAGAGGGCTTGGGGGTACAGAGATGCACCTGCAGCCTCTGGAGGAGCTGACCAGAGAGCCTGAGAGGAGGCCATGACCCTGAGGGAAGCCTGTAGCAGAGTCCTGGCAGGGACCTGTGGAGAGAGGAGCATGCTGGAGCAAGTATGCTGGAATGACTTGTGACCCTGTGAGGGTTCCTGAAGGACTGACCCAGTGAAAGTGTGTCCCACATTGTAGCAGTTCATGGGGAACCACAGCCTGTGGGAAGGACTCATTTTGGAGAAGATCACAGAGAACTTCTCCCATGGGAGGGATCCCACCCTGGAGCAAAGGAAGGACTCCCACTCCTCTCCCTGAGCAACAGCAGGAACAACCTGTGATGAACTGACCATGAGCCCCATTCCTGTCTCCCTGCTCTGCTGGGGAGGAGGAGGAGGTAAAGCTGGGGGGGAGGGGGAGGTAGAGGGAACATGTTTGGGTTTTTGGGGTTTTTTTATAAGACTTATATTACGTCTCATTATTCTTCTCTGATTTTGTTGGTAATAAATTCAGTTAATATGCCTTAGTTGAGTCTGTTTTGCCTGTGACAGTATTTGGCGAGAGATCTCTTCCAGTCCTTACCTCAGCTCATGAACCATTTTTATATTTTCTCTCCCCTGTCCACTTGTAGAGAAGAGTAATAGAGAGGCTTTGGTGGGTGCCTGGCATCAGCCAGGGTCAACCCACTACACCATCTCTCCAATTTGGAGATAAGGATGTTGTGTGGACTATGTTGAAGGCCTGACAGAAGTTTAGGTAGATGACACTGGCCAATCTTCCCTTGCTGACTGTTTCAGTCACTCCATCACTGAAGGCCACCAGATGGCTCAGACTGACTTGCCCTAGGAGAAGCCTTGCTGGCTGTTTTGGATCACCTCTGTGTCCCAAATACAACTTACAGTTGCTTTCATGAGGATCTGCTCCATAATCTCCCCAGGCACAGAGGTGAGATTACCAGTCTGTGATTCCCTGTGTCTTTCGTATTGCCTCTTTAAAAATCCAGTCTGCTGCTGGATGCCCAAGGAATCCTGTGCATGAGGATGGGCCATGTCCTTCCCTATCCCTCCCTCCTCAGCTCACCCTGATGGTTATTTGTTGTTGTCTGCCTATGTGGGTACATTGAGCTGCAGGGTCTGACCCCATGCTACCTAACTCTGCCCTCAGGAAAAACTTCTGGCTTGTTTTGACTTGTCCACTCTCTGAGCAGTCTGTGAGTACACAAACAATGCCCTGAGCTTGCCTGGGGCCTTGCCCTTCCCCACAAGGCTCCAGCCCTGCTGCGCCTGTCTCCTGGTGTCCTCGGCAGAGTTCACAGTAGGGTGTGTTCCTACATGTGCTCATGTCTTTGGTGCTCCTGCGTGCAACCAGACTTGTGTGAAGGTATCACAGGTGCATAATTGACAGGTGTATATGAACACACGTCCTTTTGTGTCTCTCCTCATAACAGACTGTGTTGCTCATGGCAGGGATACTATCCACGGCTCTGTTCATGAGCTCTGCAAAGCAGCAGGAGCTCAAGTGCAGTGAAAGGTAATGGCCTCAGCCTCCTAGAAATCTCTCAAAAAAGAGATACTGTAATCAACCCGTTTCCTGAACCCTCCTTCTCCTGATCCTCCAAAGCCCATACTCCACTGATAACGATACCAAGCCCCAGTAAGGACTACCATTTTAGATCCTTAATTTAGCTCAGTGTAACAGCCTCAGCATGATGGGCAGTCCCCCTCTCCTGCCTCACCCGTTCAGGACACAGCTGCTAGAGAATTCAGAAGGATGGGGTTTGCTTTATCCTGGAGAAAGAATAAGGAATCCTACTTACTCTCCTTGTTCAGGGTGTGTCCAAATGGATCTGCTTCCAGTGAATTGTTGTTGGTGCTTCCAGGTGTGGGACACAGCCTTCCTTCATGCCAAAGTCAGTGTCAAATGTGTTCGTCCAGCTCATCAACCTGATGTTGTGTCAGGCTGAGATCTTGGCCCAAACAGGTACTGAATTAAAGAATCACAGTACATGTTATTGGTGTGCCCTGGACTGGAAGGACAGAGACACTCTGTGTTGCACAGGGAAAGCCAATAAACAGGGTTATTGGGCAGATGGGCACCAGTGGGGGATGCCCCGGCAGTTGCTCTGTGGTGCAGATGTCACAGTGTCCCCAGGTGGGAGTGGTGCTTTGTGCCCTGGGTCTGCCTGTGGAGCAGAGAGAGAGTGGGGGACTCCAAGGGTGCCGGGCAGAGCAAGCAGCTGGATTGCCCCTGTAGCAATTAGCAGTTCACCTGGTGACAGCAGTGCAGGTCTTGTGGGTGAAAAGTTGAGGCTGGGCATCACAAGAACATGCCCATTGGCCGAAGAGATGGAGGAGTTCAGAGACTCTTTCCTAAATCTCCAGCAGGAAGAATGTGCAGGGAACTTTCCCTGTTGGTCTCTTCATGCTTCAGCCCGTTTTGAGCTTAGCTTTGCCTTCATCAGCTCCTTCCCTGCATTCAGGACACTGTAGACATCTGAAATGTCCCAGCCTTTTAATCGCTCAAGCTCAGGATGGAAGTTGAAAAAGAAATTTTGAAGTATCACAGAAAAAAAACCTGAACCTAAATGTCTGCATTAATAGTGAAGCCAGATGTTCTTCATGGAAACTCAGGATTAATGCCATGACTGTGTTGTGGAAAGGAAGAAGAATGTTGTACACTAGTAGGCCCAACTTTCTCTAGGGACAGTCTGTGCCATGCTGTCATCAGCCCTGTTACCCATCATCTATAAACAGTGAAGGGGTGGCTAAAAGCAGGGATTTCCAACAAGTATGCAAAGTGTACAGACATTTATTAGAACTGCAGCCTGCAGAACTTGGCTTACACAGTCCCCACCAACCTGATTGCCAAGAGTGATGTGTTCAGTGCCCTGATCCCTCTGTCCCCCTGATTGACCATTGGTCAAACAGGCAAGAGGAGGCAATGTCATCAAAGGACTTCACAACCTCACTTTCTGGAAGAAAAGGACATATCTGCATTCCAGACTCCCAGACAGGGAAAGGGCAATTTACACAGTCTCCATGATGATGGATGGATGGATGGATGGATGGACGCACTCTGTTTATCCAGCCCTTCCTGACTGAGGCCTCTGATGTGCTTTTGATCAAAACAGTGCCCAAAAGCATCAGACTAAGCAAGAGGGACGTTTGTGAACAAAACTCGTCTGCCTCAGACAGCTCACAGATACTGCTGAGTGTGTCCAGAACAACTTTGCACAGAGCTTTTCTGAAGAAGTGCTGGTCCTTGCACAGCAGGGCCTTTGAGGCCCTGAGCCTGAGCTCCATCTGTGGTTAGGAGTGACAAGGTACCACCGAGCAGTGAAGGGTCCATTATTATCCTTGGACTGCCCTGGCCCAGGAGGGTTCATGGGGACTCCAGTGTGAGAGCCAGCATGGTCAGTCCCAGCACTGACTCTGAATGATGCCAGGCCTGCATGCCTGCCAAAACCTGGGCCCTGCCACGGGCCTTATCTGTGGCTGTAGGGCTGCAGTGAGGAACTGATCCCAGCTGCCCATGCCCATTTGTGCAGGCCATGGCCTGAGATTGGGCAGTGAAGATGGGAGATGAGGCCATGGGCAACCTCTGAGGCTATTCCACACAACCACGCATCCTGTGGGAACATTTTGTGTCTACCCCAGCACAGCACTGACCAGAGCAAGAGGTGCCACATTCCTGTGATCCTGCAGGTTGGTTTGTCTCCAGGACCTCCCATGGAATTCTAGTTGTTACATGAGGACAGCAGGGGTTTTTACAGGAGGTGTTGGGGGTATATCTGGGCAGAGACACTGAAGGAAAAGGGCTGATCACCCTGGGGTAGCTGGGGATGTTTTGCACCCTGTCCCAGGATTGTTCTCCCCACAGAACCCTCTGCAGTGTATCCCAACCTCACATTTTTAGGGATGAAGGATCTCACTACATTGCCACCTTATCCCCTGCCAGGATCAACACCATTCTACCCCGGCAGCTTGCATATGTGGAGGGAAGGACTAACTGGAGACCCAGCCTGAGATGCAAAAATCTTTATTGAGTTTAAAGAGGGAATCAAGGTTGCTACAAGCACAGGCCCTCAGTGCAGGGATCTGGAGGGACAAGCAAGACACTTCACCTCTTGACCATGGTGAAGTCCATGCAGGGCATCCATTTGCCTTGCCTTTAGAGTGCAGACTGGCTTGGAGGAGCCTTGCAGCCAAAGGGGAGCAGAAGGACACAATGAAAATAGAGACAAAGAGATATGCAGGAAGACATAGGGCATGCTTTCGAAGTGCCTGAGCTGGGCCCTTCCATCCGGCGTTTTCAGGAGGAACTAAAGATGGTCAGTTCCTCTGAAAGAAATGACCTGAAGACTCTTCCTTTGTCCAGCACCATGCCTGGAGATCCTGGAGCACTTCCCAAGAACTATATATGCCCAGCACCATTAGCAGGGGAGGCCCCTCCTTCCACCGTAGCGCCTGGTGATGCAGGAGAGGTCAAAGCCTCCAGAGTTGATGGGCACTCCATCACAACTGAGGATGTTGCCAACAGCAGCAGAGGTGGAGGATCCCACCACGGTGTTCTGTGGGAAGGAGCTGAGGATGGGGCCAGGCAGGGTCACCACCACAGCAGGCGGCTCAATGACGACGGTGGAATCCTGGCACTGCCTGACACAGGGCTCATTGCAGCTGTTGGCCAGTGGGGTGGGGCCACAGGGCTGGCAGGGTCGGCACTGGGTGTTGCAGGACATGTCTTGGGGCTGCAGGTACACCTGGCAGAGAGAGCAGAGAGGAAACAGAGCACAAGGCTGACTGGTTGGGTGGGTGAGGAGCAGCCTGGTTACCCTGTCACAAAAGAGCCAAAGCCATCATGAGTGGGAAGCTGCAGATTGGGACAGGAGCCCTACAGAGAGCAGCCTAGCTCAGGAAGTTCTCTCCCAGGGCATAAAGCAAAAGGCACCACAGCCACCAGCCTCTCTCTATGCCAGCCTCCTCCCCACTTTCTTCTCTCGTGACCACATGCTCCAATCCCCAAATATGAGAAAGCCAACATCAGCTGAGATGTCCACCAAGTGGAGATCTCACTTTGGAAGAGAAAGCAAAAGGGGCTTCAGACTCACCTGGTTCCCAAGCTGAAGGAAGCAAGAGAAGTGGATGAGAGAGCAGAGACTTGGGCTGCCTTTTATACCTGCCCTTCACTGCCGCAGGACCAGGGGCAGCCTTTGCAGAGGTAACAATTTCCCAGCAAGCTCATCTTGAATGCAAACCAGCACATCTAATGATATGGGCTGTGCTTTCATTTCCTGCACTGCTGCCTTTTCATTTCCAGGTTTGTTCCATGCCTGTTCCCCAATGCAGACTTCTTCTGATCCCTGGGATTAAAGGCCCCAGGATTTCTAAGGCAGGAATGCAGCAGTGCAGGCAGAGGACTCGGTTTATGTACTGCACGGGCCCAGACCAGGCAAGTGATATTACAGTCTGTATAACTCTGGTGGGGCTGTTTGAGTTCCTGCAATCCTTGGCTGGCTGCCCAAGGACTCCTGTGCATGAGGATATGTCCTGTCCTCTTTCCCTTCCTGTGGTCACTTCTTACCTCCCCATATCCATGGACTCTGCAAGTGGTTTTGGCCCCAGCCTGCCTAACTCTGCTATCAGGAGGAAATTCTCGCTTGTTTTAACTCATCCCCTCTTTGTGCAACACAGAAAATGTCATGGGCTTGGCCTTGTCCTTCCTCACAATTCTCCAACCCTGCTGCAGTTTTCCCCAGGTGTCCTCAGCAGAGTGCACAGTGTGTTGTGTTCCTACAATCTTGACTTCTACAGGACAGAGAGGTGGGCCCATGTAATCCTCATAAAGCTCAAGAAGGCCTAGTGTAAGGTCCTGAATTTGGGTTGGCTCATTCTCCAGGATGGACACAGACTGGGTAAGGAGTAAACTGAGAGCAGCCCAGCCAAGAAGGACTCGGGTGTACTGGTGAACGAGAGGCTGGACATGACCTGCAATGTTCACATGCAGCCCTGCAACTGTATCCCAGAACTTTATTGCATCAAAAGAAGAGTGACTACCAGGTATAGAGAAGTGGTTCTCCCCCAATACTCTGCTCTTGTGAGACCCCAGCTGGAGTGCTGTGTCCAGTTCTGGGGGCCCCAGTGTGAAGGTGCTGAAGCAGGTCCAGAAGAGGCCACGAAGATGCTCAGAGGGCATCTTAAATCACATTCCAGTGCCCAAAGAGGATCCAAGAGAGATGAAGAGGGACTTTTTTTACAAGGGCATGGAGTGCCAGTACAAGGGGGAATGGCTTCCCACTGAAACAGAATAGATTCATTCTAGTAACTAAGAAAAAATTCTTCCTCTGCGGGTGGTGAGGCCCTGGCACAGGTTGTCCACAGAAGCTCTGGCTGCCCCATCCCTGGAAGTTGATGCTGTGCTGCTGTGAAGCACATACTCGTGACTTTCACAGTTGCTTCTAGATCCAGGGATTTTGATGACAAAAACAGTCCAAGAAACCTGACTTGGGACACATCTATTGGAGGCTACACCATGAACAAGCCAAACCAGCCTTGTCAATGTTCTCCACTTGAAATAATACTGGGATTCTCAGAGCAAGTAGCCTGCTGGGTCTTCTTCCTGTTTCATCTCCATGGGCCTCTACTGATGGCCATAGCTGGAGAATGAGGCCTTTGGTAGGAGGCACAACTGCTCTTATGGTTTTGCCACTGTGGTCACAGAAGCCCAAGATGGGGAGAGCTCTTCCTTACCCTGCATCACCAAATGGCAAACAGCCAGACTCTGGACAAGATTCTTCCTACACTCATCCACAGCCAGAGAGTGATCCTACTCTTTTTCATGTCTCTCCTTTTCAGGGAAATCACTAGTGCTGGAGGGACCTCCCATGTTCTCTAGTCTGTGCCAGTTTCTCTGTCCAACAGCTGGTAACATCTCAGTGATCTCTTTGCCTCCCATGAGCTAAAGGAAGTGTTCTGGGGACCTATTTTAGGCAACCCCACTACAGCACTTCTTATGGAAACTCAGCTCAAGTGTGCTGATCCCACCCTTTGAATTGGAATCTGCTGCTCTATAAATATCATCCCCTTCACCTGAGAAATCTCAGGGTACTAATTTGTTTTTGTGCTGCCGTTCCAGGATAGCCTGCCTCTCCCAAGTGACAAGGGTCTGCTCTGACAGCCCTGTGTGAGGCTTTGCATGCCCCTGTTTATCTCAGAGGGCTCTAACCCATGTTGATGAGGAATTCACAGCAGGTCTCAGTGTCCTGCACTCTGCCATGTCTTGGATTTCTTGGACATTTTAGGTCCCGCTTTTTGTTCCTTTCAAGGACTGTAGAGGGCTTCAACACTCCAAATATACAATTCTCTCCGAAATGCATCATTCCTAGGCAGAAATGATGAGTGCTGATGTCTGTCTGAGGATAAATCCAGCCTCAGACTCTTTCTGCTGTCCCAGGCATTTTCTCAAATGCCACTGAAAAAGAGCACAGCTAACAAAGGGTGGGAATCAGCCCACGCCTTGGGCAGTGGTGCCTGGGCCTGGATACTGGACTAAGTGCCAAGTGCCCAGGTGGATGCAGGAGGTTTGTGAATCTCCTCCAAAAGTGCCATTGCTTCTAGAAGGGAAGAGTAGATGTTCAGCTCAGACTCAATCATCTCCCTTGGAGAGCTCTACACTCAGGTGAAAATAATCCCACTCTCCACAAAGGTGTGTCTACCACATTGATGCCTCCTCATTATGAAGTGGTTACCTGGACTATCTTCATCTTCACTGTCAGTGTGCAAAAAGAAAAGTTTTGAGAACGTGATTAATCTGTTCTGACATGAAAATTGGGAGGGGAAAAGCAAGTGCTGTTTGGAAGTGTTAATATCCTTCCAATGAATGTAAAGAGAGACTTGCTTCCCAGCCAGCCTTCCACGGCTCTGCACTTTGAATGCTTTGCCAATCCCATTAAAGTTTTTCCACAACAAAGCCCAAAATGGGTGGAACAATGTAGTGCTAAAAAATGATGTGGGGTTTTAGATGTGGGAATGCCCTGACACATCTAGTATGAAGCACAACATTTTGCATAATTTTAATTAAAAATAAGAGAGCAAATTCAGATACTAAGGAGAGGAAAGAAGAGGAATTATGCAAATTTTGTTTGCAGTCTGATGCTAGGAATAATGGCTATAGGTAGAGCTACCAGACACTGCCGAATTTTATCTTGAATCAGAGTATGATTGGATGAAATAGCTACAAGAATGTGGCACAGATACATCACAAAACATCAGGCTAAAGGGAGAAACACATGTCTACTTCCTAAAGCAGTGTTTCCTAAAGTTGCTGGGATTTCTTTAGGAGACTCAGACAAACCCTGACAAAATGAAGCACTTGGCAAACTGGGGTAGAAACCTGTGGGAGTACCACTCCTCCAGCTCTCTTACAGAACCATTTATGGATGGGGTTTGTGACCCTTTCCAAGCACAGCACTTTAAAGGACTGAGAGTCATTCTGAATTCACTGGGGATGAACAGAGGGTGTAGGGGGCAGCAGAACTGAGGCTCAGCCCAGCCAGCGATGGTGGTATGATAAGGTGATGGTAAGGTGATATGAGCTCATTGGGGAATTGGTGGCTTCTCACTGCCTGGGATGCCCACACCAACCTACACTTCAGTGGGGATGATCTGCAGGGCAGAAGTCATGGGAGGGCAGGGATAAATCTGTTTGTTCAGCTGATGCCCTGTGAACAGGCACTTCACTTTTTCTGGAAAGCCCGTCCCAGAGCGAGCTTCACCTCTTTGTTTCTGAGTGTGTAAATGAAGGGGTTCAGCAAAGGAGTTACCACTGTGTTAAAGGTATTCACGATTTTGTTCACATCCAGGGAGTTCTGGGCTGATGGCTTGACATACAGGAACATGGTGGAGCCATACCAGATCGTGACCACACTGAGATGGGCAGAGCAGGTGGAAAAGGCTTTTTTCCGGCCATGGGCTGACTGGATCCGCAGGACAGAAGAGATGATGTACAGGTAGGAGACCAGGGTGACCACACAGGAGGCCACCACAACAATTATGGAGATGAGGAAGGTTGCCAGCTCCACAGGCCGTGTATCACTGCAGGAAAGGGCAAGGCAGGAATCTATATCACACAGAAAATGATTGATGACATCTGGCCCACAGAAAGTCAGCCTGGATGTCAGAAAGGCCAGCAGAGAAATGGCCAGAAAGCCTCCCAGCCAGGAGCTGAGTGCCAGCCGAACAGAGAGGACACTGTTCATGAGGGAGCTGTACCTCAGGGGGTAGCATATGGCTAAGTAGCGGTCATAGGCCATGACAGACAGGAGAAAACACTCAGTGGAGCCTAGAGAGAGGAGAAAGAACAACTGGAGGATGCAGACACTGAAGGAGATGGTCTGGCTAGTCCCCAGCATGACTCCTATGGCTTTGGGAACAACACCTGTAGTGTACCAGATCTCCAGAAAGGAGAGATTACAGAGGAAAAAGTACATTGGGGTGTGTAGGTTGCTGCTTCTCCACACAAGGACTATGATGGATGCATTGCCTATCACTGTCAGGGTGTATACCAATGCAAATACCACCACAAAGGAGACTCGGAATTGCCATGTGCCTGGGAAGCCAAGAAGGATGAATTCTTCCACACTTGTCCCATTTCTTATGGCCTTCCAAATGTTAAGGTCCGTCTGCAAAGAAAGAAAAGTTTCCATGAAAATTTGCAGGCTTGTGCTGGTCCTTCAGATGCTACAAGTAGTGAAAAAAAAAATCACCATCCCTGAAAATGTGGTTGGTGCACTGTTGAAACCCAGCATGGGAAAATGGTATTTATCCTATATTTAAATTGGACAACTATATATATATTATCCTATATTAAAATTGGACACGTTTGGACAACTAGATCTAACCCCGAAAATCAGGTGTACCTGATACCCCAACAAATGAACACTTGAAGAAGTATTTATCAGATCATTCATTTCCTTTACAGCATGGAGAATGTAGTCACTTCTGTGAGATGAAAATCCCACTTAGGAAACTATGGAAAACAGGCTGGGGCACTCCAGCTATGGGAAAAGCTGTTACAGGTAGGAAGGGAATAGCATAACCTGTGGTCTCCAAGGCAGGCAATACTAAGGTGTGATGTCAGCAAATGGAACTGAGGAATACAAATAATGTCATGATAATGTGACACTGCAAGAGATTTTCCCACCTCTTCTGTATCAGTTTATTGAGACTGAGCTGGGATTGAGACTGAGCTGCAGCCACACAGGGCAGCAGGTTAGTGTGACAGTCACCCCTCAAGGTCTCCTATACCTGCTTTCTTCCAAGCCTCAGAACAGGAAACTTTTGCAAATACCTCATTTCCCTCACTGCCGTCTGCTTCTCAGCAAAGCTACTAGCGGTACTATTCACCTCTTTGCAATTTTGCCATCTCAGTCAGGGGAAGGATTTCTGCTGAACAAGCTGAAATATCTAGGGAGAAATATTCCTATCCCTTTCTTTCTTTCTTCACAGACAGAAAAAGCATGAGGGAGACATGGCTCATTTTGTCTTATAAACACGGTTAAAAGCCCTCTAGAAGTGCCAGGTTGTCTCTGAGGTCCCAGGCAGAAGTCTAGAAAGCACCTGCATTGTCAGACATCTCAGCTTGGGCAGGGATATTCAGCCTCAGCGACTGAAGGCAAAATCATTTCTCTGAGTTGAATCCCATTAAAGGTAGCTCTGCTGAACTGTTCCTGCAGACAAGGGAGAATTCTTGATCAGTTCTCTAGAGAGAACATATCTCCAGGTGGACGTGGAAGACAGATGGATTAAATCGCCATCTGAATCATCTCTTTCTCTCCTTACTCCACAGCAATATATACCAGAAATCTCATGTACTTAAAGAGTAAAGAAATCTCCCTTAAATCAGATCTCCTTAAACATGCAAGACATTGGAAGTCTGTGCTATATGTCTTGGGCAGGTTTCACTCACCAGATTTGCCAGTGGAAATGATCCAAATGACATTTTTTCATGCACTGTCCTCCCAAGGTAGCCATGGTCGCCTTGGCTAATGGAGAGCATTGGAAAGAGGTAGATTTATTGGGGGCAACTCTGGATTCAGGTGAAGGTGTGTGGATAAGCAGCTCTCCCCTTGCTGACTCACTTCAAGCTGATGGCAACTGCCTGACCTGGTTTCCTCTCCATCCAGTAGGATCTGACAGCTTCCACTCCTGATCTTTTCCCTCTCACAGCCACCGCTGTAATTCCACTGATGGGAGCTTTGTGTGCACACACACAAAGCGTAAACTCTCTTCACCTTAGCTTCATGCAGTGAGATCATACACCGGAGAGTCGCCAGCATCATTAGCATCAGAACATCCCCACACCCACCTCATTAACACACTGAAGCTCCAGCTGGCCACACCTAGGAGACTGTTTTCTGTTTTCCCTCTGGTGTGCCCCAGGGAGTTTGACCTCTGGGAGGTCTTATGGGCTTGTCAGAGACAAATAGTACTCTCTCTTCACACAGGCCAATTAAAGAACAGCAAGGCAATTCCCTAAGTGATTGCTAGGCTGGCTGTTTGCCTCCTGCCTGCAGCTGTGGTATGAGAATCTTGTCAGAAACTCAGCTAACATGGAGATGTCTGAAATAGTCATGTTCCAAGAGACTGGGAGTGTCAGGTATTTGGTGCTGGATACTATGGCGGCCGTGAAACCTCCAGGGTGGGAAGTAACTAAAGACAACTATGGGCACATGAATAGAGACTAAGGGATTCACCTACTTCATTTCAGAGCCTCTAAATGCAGTTAAGGCCTCTGTCTTCAGCTTTAACTGAAGTGAAGAACTAAGTAAAGACCTAAGTTCAAAATCAGACAAGACATTAGTAGAGGAAAACTGATTTCCCCTGACTCCAGAAAAAGTGTCTTCTATTGAGGTAGTTATCTTTGCTCCACTCATCATCAGCTGAGAGAAACAGGCACTCTCAAGCCTTAGTTCAACCCTTACAAAAAATGATCTCTTAAAGATCAGGCAATACAGACCTTACAGACGCCTATTTTTCTTCTGTTGACATTCAAGATAAACTAGTCAGCTGGCTTAAACCACACATACACAAAAATACACGTAGTTCTCGTCCTCTAGACATCTTGAGTTAGATTCACCTCCAGAGAGAGTCTGTCTGCACTGTCCAGGATCACCACACAGGTGTTGGACTTGGCAGAGACATTTTCTGCAAGTCCTGTGTGCCAGGCTTCGCTTCAGTGTGGTTGAGAGAAGACTGACCTGTACTTGGTGTGAGTTGGAGATACAGCTAATGGAAGTAAAGTGCTCGGCTTGAGCCTATTTGCTGACCATGAAGCCAACTCCTCACTATCTGTCCTTTCCATGGAAATGGATGTAGGGTTTAGCCATGGGATGGAGGTGTTGGAGCCTGTGAGTTCACTTGTGATCTCTTAATGAAGCAAGCCATGCACACATGACCAGGTATTCAGGCCCTGCTCTGAGCTTGTCCTGGTTGGGGAGTTCAGAGGCCACCACTGGTCAGCTGCAGGATTTGTGTCTGCAGAAAGATTCGTGCCATTTCCTGTGCACATCTGCTTTGGGATGAAGTAAGTCCCCTGGGTGACCTGATGTCCCATCACTGACTGTGGGAAGAGTCTACAGAGTCTTTTAGATCTGGTGCTGAAGATGGGTTGTACTCCCCATCTGCAGGACATGCTCTGAGACCAAGGAGTCATACCTGAGCAGAAATGTTGGAAGGCTGAGCCTGATCCCTGCTGTCTGTGGAGAAGTCAGGGATGTCTTCCTCAGCTCCAAGGCACAGTGGCAGAAAGGGCCCCACTTCTGTGTTTCCCACCCTCTGCTTCCTCTGGGAATAATCAATGGCCCACTTGTGTCCCCACCTTTTCCTCCACCACCCATGGCAATGCCTTTTGGTCTCAGCAACCTGAGACAAGGACACCAAAAAAGGATTACATGGAGGCTGAGGGTGAGATGCAGAAAGCTTTATTGTCACTGAAGTGGGAAATGAGTTCCCTTACAGAGGAAGCTACTGGTGGTGGTGGTGGTGGGAGACCACATGCAACTGCGGAAAGTCTGTGCCCCCTTTGGCACAGACACTGGAGAGCGATGGGAGAACCAATGGGGCATCCATCTGCCTGCCCCACAGTGGGCAGGGGCTAGCAGATCCCCCAGACAGACTCTGAAAGTCTTACAGTCCAGAAGTATGGAAGGCAAGAGAGAGGTGGGAGAGAGAGTAAGGCAGGGAAAGCAAACACTGGCCATGGTTTCAGAGAGCCCCAGCTGCCCTCCTCTGGAAGGGCAGCATTGGTTGCCCAGCACCTCTGAATTTGATGGCCAGGAGCTCTGTCCTCAGTCCAGCATCAGCTTCTGGGTTCCTGGGGGTCCTTGTGAGGGCTGCACCAGTGCCTTCTAGCAGGGACGACATCTGCTGCCACCGTAACGGCTGGTGATGCAGGAGAGGTCAAAGCCCCCAGAGTTGATGGGCACTCCATCACAGCTGAGGATGTTGCCAACAGCAGCAGAGGTGGAGGAACCCACCACAGTGTTCTGTGGGAAGGAGCTGAGGATGGGGCCAGGCAGGGTCACCACCACAGGCGAGGGCTGGATGGCCACAGTGGAGTCCTGGCACTGCCTGACACAGCACTCATTGCAGCTGTTGGCCAGTGGAGTGGGGCCACAGGGCCGGCAGGGCCGGCACTGGGTGTAGCAGGACATGTCTTGGGGCTGGAGATGCACCTGAGAGAGAGGGAAAGGGGAAGCAGAGCACAGGCACATGTGAGGAGCCATCGGCCATGAGTCCATCATCCCACAGCAAGCAATGCAATGGTACCTGCTTAAGCCAGAAGGGAGAAACTGGGCAGTGAGAGAAAGGGGTTTTCAACCTCATCCTGACACATTACTGCAAAGTGTCACCTTGTGTCTTCAATAAAGAGCTCCCTCCCCCAAATCCTTGACACTGTCTAAGTCAGACCTTAGTTGTTCTCTAACCCCTCAGCAGCAGCACTAAGCTAAGACCTTTCACAGGCTATAGGAACACACATCTGCTTCACCAGAAAAGGACAGGGGAAAGAGCTTCAGACTCACCTGGGTCCCAAGGAGAAGGAGGCAGGAGAAGTGGATGAGAGAGCATGAAGTTGGGCTGGCTTTTATGGTTGCTCTGAGTTGCCCCAGGCCCAGAGAAGGCTTCTATGAAAGTGGTAATTTCCTAAGGTGCTCATGATGTATGGAAAACATCCCAGCTAATGACATGGGCTGGGTGCTTGTTTTCCGTGTTGCCACCTTTTCATTTCCTGGCTTATGTCATAGACATTTCTCCATGGAAGCTTCTTCTGAGTGCTGAGATTGAGACGCCTCAGGATTTCCAGGGCAGGAATGTGTCAGTGTCTGTGGAATACTCTGCTCAAGTGCTGGACGAGTGCAGTGCAGGAAAGTGAGTTTGGCCTGGAGCTCACTGGTGGTGTTGCCTGTGGTCTTGTTGCTAGGAAGGGGCCCAGCTGCTGCCAGCACTTCAACCCTTGATGGTCATGCAAAGATACGCTATGGTATCATTGCAAAATTATATGCTATGTCTCTTTCCTCCATGCCCCCCAACTTGCTCCAGTGTTTGTTTGTGTTCAGAATCTTGGACATTTGGGCTGCAATGCTGGGTTTCATTTTCTTGCTCCTAAAGGTCTCCTTATGTCCTTCCAATAGCTCCAAGGAGGGAGAATCCTCAATCTTGTGGTATGTCCCGATTCCCCTTTGTTTCCCCAATGTTGGTATACCTCGAAAGTTAACCCAACCTCCCTTATCTGCCCATCACAGCTGTCCCTACCTCCCTTTCCAGAAAGTTCTGTGTTCTTCGGTCCCTGATTGGCCCTGAACACCTCTGTGTGTACCCCAATGGTTGTATCCCCTAGCACCTCTTTCTGTAAACCTCACTCCATAAAATCCCATTGGTTGATGCTCTGGATCTCCCCTTGTTCCACCCCCATGGGAAAGCTGGGGCACAGCAGCTCCGAGCTGCTTTTTACCCTTCCTGAACCCTTCAGTAACAAGAAACCCTGGAAGCTCAGGAAGAAAAAGCCTCCCTTGTGTCCTTTGCCTGCACCTCGACAGCTGTGGCAGCCACCCACGCCCTGGCATCAGGTTCAGCCAAGGCTCACCTGTGCCTCGCTGTTCCCCACTCAGATTGTTAGCAGTGGCTAACAACATCTGGCGCCCACGTGGTCGTGTGAGCCAGTGCTTGGTCACCCTCAACAATAAGAAGGTCCTTCCTATGTTTCACACAGAGCTTTCAGTGTTCCAGCCTGTGCTTGTTGCCTGTGGTCCCATCACCTAATCTGTTCTACAGATGTGCAGGAGGTCCCAGGAGGGCCAGAGCTGGGCAGGAGTGTCAGGGCCAGAGCTGATGCTGGGGCTCAAGGCAAGGCCAGACTCAAGAGAGGCCCATGTGCAGGATCCATTCTGTGACTGCCATGGGTGGTGAAGGGGCCTGGCCAGGTCAGGGGAACAAGAGCAGCTCAGGCCAGCCACAGGCACTGAGAGGGCAGAGCTGGGACAGGCCTGTGCTAGGCCTGGGCTGTCACAGAGCCCCTGGCATGGACCAAGCTGGAGCTGAGCCCATGGCTGAATTGGGTCTAGGCAGTCTTGGTCCTGCTGCTCCCTGTCCTGGGGTTATCTGCTGACTCTGCTCTGACTCCCACAGACTCTGCCTGGGGTACAAGTGCACTTGTGGCTGGGTTGTGACACCTGTGGGGCCATAGAGTTCTTGGGCCTCAGGAAAGCTGCTCTGTCCTGAGGCAAGACAAGGCAGAACAAAGGCCTTGTTGTTTGTTTTGCCACCACTCCCTGTCCCGGGGCTGGCTTCACCCGATGGGTGTTGGGTTCAAAGGGAGAGGGGACTCCAGCGTGGGGCCTGCTGCAGCTGACCCCACTGCTGCCCTGGGAACACCTCAGCCCTACCCCAGGAGCACCAGGTGTGCTGCAGGGGGAGAGGGCTGCACGGGGAAGCTGTCTCTGCTGCCCATGACCAGGCACACTGAGCACAGCCCCTGGACCAGGTGATGGAGGAGAGGATCAATGGAGTAGGGAATGCAGGCTGTTCCAAGGCTATTAACCCATTTCTAATTCCTGCCATTCTTTGGCTTGTGAGCTTTCTTGCCATGCACAGCTTCACACAAAGGAAGAGAAGCACTCTTCCCCAAGAACTTGTGGAAATGCTGACCTCCTCAGGGCTTCCCACATGCCTGCAGTTCTCTTCTAGAGAACAGCAGTTTTCAGGAGTCCTGATTGCATGATGTGCTTCAGGTCCAAGTGGAGATAGGAGGCAGCCAGGCAAGGACTGACAGCAGTCGGTCCCATTGGCAGTGTAGTAACTAGGGATGTCTTCCTTCATGGATGAAAGGCTGGATATGACTTGTAAATGTGCTCTTGCAGCCCAGAAAGCCAACTGTTTCCTGATTCTCCCCCTCTACACTGAGACCCCATCTTGAATACATGACTGCTCCCCTTTATGCAGCACTTTGAGAGACATAGCTGCAGTGGCCTCCTCTGCCACCCTTCCTCTGTGACCATATTGGTGACAAAAGGGATCAGAAAGAGAATGATAAGGGGAGTGGAAAACTGTCTGGCCTACCAGGCCCAAAGGGTTGTGGCCGTTGCTTCAAACCCCAGCAGACAGACACTCTGGGGTCTCTCAGACATCAGCAGTAGGACCACTAGTGTTGCATATTAACATAAATGTCATGAATAGTGGGAAGGAGGACACTCTCCACAAGTTTGGAGGTGACATCGAACATCAAAGAACAGGCAGTGAACTGGCCTCTGTTGCCCATGTTGTTCCCAGAAAATCCTGGAACCACCTGTGCAAAGGGAATAGGGAATACAGACTAGACTCTGGAAGTCCTCTGCAACATGAGATAGGCTACGAACAGCTGCTGGAACATGGGGCTCTCAGCCTCCTCACTGCCATCTGCAGAAAAACTCTGACTGCTGTTTCCAGTCTCTCTGCTCTGTGAAGCTGCTCCATCTGCTGGTTCAAGGCCTTCTTGCTGCCTCAGGCTGCAGCTGGTGCTGTGCCGACTGATTCTCGCTGGGATGTCCTTGCTGGAGAAGGGGAAGAGTCCATTTGCCGGAAGACCAAGCTGTGCCCGTACAGAGCGCTGAGTGCCCTGAGCCCGGGCGAGTGCCCGAGCGGCGCCGGTGCAGGGGTCAGCCCCGGGGCGGAGCGGGAGGGGAGGGCAGGGGAGGGGAGGGCACAGTCAGAGCACAGGGCCGGGGCTGGCGGGGGCAGCGAGGCTCGGCCGGCGGAGCGGCGGGATGCGGCGGGGTCGGGGCGCGGCGCTGGCCGCGGTGCTGCTCGGTGCGCGGGGTGGGGCTGGGGCGACCCCGCAGATCCCTGGAAGTTACAGTCCCCTTTGGCTTCTTCACGGAGCTCTGCCCCATAATCAGCCTAGAGTCCATCGCTTACTCTGCAGCATTTCCTATTCCCTCAGATAACTCATCCCTCTCTTCTTTGTCCAACCATTCTTATACCTTCCTTTCCTCCGTGCCTTCTAGCATATTTTATGTAGTTATTATTATTATTCGACATTTCTGTTCCGGCACATTTAGACATCCTCTGAAAATTATTCTGCTCATCATCTCTGTATGTTCCTGACCGCTTCTGCGGGATTTTGTTCTGGAAAGGGCTGAGGACAATGGTTGCCCTTTAAGTTTTCCCTTCTTTTCTCCCTTTCAGTGGCTGCAGTCAGAGCCCAGGTACAGCAGGAGCTGTCAGTGGAGACCACCGAGGGAAGCGGCATCAACATCAGCTGCTCACATCCCCAGATCCAGGGCAGCGATTGGATATTATGGTACCGTCAGCTCCCGGGCCGAGGACCCGAACTCCTCGTGAGTGCTCTGAAAGGATTCAAGGATCTGCCGGACAGTGCGGGTCGTCTGGTGGTGCCGGCGGACCGGCGCTCGAGCGCGCTGTGGCTGTGGCGGCCCCGGCGCGGGGACGCGGCCGTGTATTACTGCGCGCTGGGCCCACGGGCAGAGGAGCCGGGGCTGCGGCCGGGCACGAACCGCCGCGGGCGGGGCCGGGCGGGGCCGGGGGCACAGCGCCGGCCGCGGCCAGCAGGGGGCGCTGCCGCTCCGCCCGCACGCACCGAGCCCCGCTCGGCCCGGGCTGCGCCTCCGCCATCGCCCGGGGCCCTCCGGCCGCGGCTGCTGCTGCTGCTCTCAGCCGCCTGGGCAAAGCAAACAGCTGCTCCTGGACAGCACCTGCGCTGGCAGCTGACACAGCAGCGCCACTGGCGGGCACACAGGCGCTGATTCATGGACAGCTGTCACCTCAGCGGGTCATGGCATGAGAGGGATTGGCAGCGAGGCTTTCTGAGGTGACGAAGGAATCTCCATCTCTGTCCCTGCAGAAATGTCTCTGTTCCATTCTGCAAGGAAGCACTATTCTCACATGGATGTGTAAGGCAGGGGTACTTTGAATCCCACCTGAGGCTGGAATTCACTTCTCTACATTTTCTTCTCCTCATCCTGAGGTGTCCACAAACACCCATGGATGTGCATTCAGCATCTTCCTAAAATAACAGAACATCCAGGAAGGAAAACAATAAATCTGTTGGAGTAGAGGAGCATTTCACCTGTGGGCTCTGTCCCACTCACTTTCTACCTGAGACAGATTGGTCCCTTTCTCTTCACCTTAGGAACCTCTCAGGCATCCAGGAGAACAAGGGCCAGGATTTAGCAATGCTGCAGGAGTTGGAGGGAGACACTTGAAAGGCTGAGCTCCATATGAGGTTTCTCTCCAGAGACTTGCTCGAGATACCCCATGTACTCTTGGGCACAGGAGCCTTTCAGCACCCTCAGGAACTCACTAACTTGAGCAAGTTGAGCAGATGCCAAAGTCAGGGCATGTGAAAGGTGAGAGTGTCTGGTTCTCTAAGGCTCACATCAGGTGCATTTTCTTTCTAAGGGAAGAAGCAGGAAAAGGGAGAGTGACCACCAAAGCACACAATGACACCAATGTCACCTGTAGGAGATAAGGGAGAGACGATTTCTCTGCCTGCTCCTGCCGCTGCTGCTCCCTTTGCTGCCCCCAGAGTCGTTTCCGGCAGCTCTGTTCTCTCGGCGCTGGGACGTGGTTTCTGTCCCTGCCTCACTCAGCAAACACGCAGCTTGGTCTCGCCATGCACCTCGCCTGTCTCCTCCTCATCGTCTTCCTGGGACAGCTCCTGGGTAAGTCCTGGCTCTTCCCCAAGGAATCCTTCTTCTTCTTCTTCCTTCAATCAGGAAATCCTCAACAGCCTTGTCAGGACCTTGTAGGGAAATACCAGTGAACAGAGGGAAAAGGCTGAGAAAAATCTGCTTCTGTTTGTGGCTTTGCAAGTGTTTGCTGAAGAAGCTCTTCAATTTGTAAAGGAGAAGGGAAGGGAGAGAAGAGAAACCTCAGAGCCCTTCTGTGTTTTTTCTCTCACCTTCAATGCATCTCCCTCTGCCTCTCTCTTCTCCTCCTCCTGCTGTCACCTCAGGAGATCTCAGCTGTCTCTGCAGTCCTACATTCTCCCTACCTTCATGTGCATTCCCAGATTCACACAAACCTGCCCCCACTACCTCACTGTTTTTAATTTCAGTATATTACCAGGGTGTCCCATTCTGCCTCCAGGCTGACACAGCTCTGCCACGGCTCCCAGTCTTCTCTGGGCTGGCAACACAACCAGGGCTCCCTCTTTCCAAGCTCACTTTGTGTGGACTCAGGGATGGAGGGGCCCTCAGAGGTGACACGGATGGGGAAGCAGGATGAGCCTTTCTGCTGTACCTCGACGGGCTCCTCATCCTGCTTGAACACACAAAATTCACTGTTCCAGGTTATCAGAGAAGCAGAAGTAGGAATCAGGGATACAGCCCATCTCTTGTCAGGATCCTGATATACTGAGAGCTCTGAAATCCTGCCCAAAATCCCTCCTGTCCATACATGTGCACATGGACTTCCCTGCAGGGCACAGAGCTTTCTTCAACAGGGTTTTGTACCCCCTTCACTCGTTCCTCCTGTAGCCTTTCTGTGTGGAGCTGCTCACCTTCACTTTCTTCCAGGTACCTCGGGGCAGATCATGGTCACCCAGGAAGATGGACCAGTCATGGTGAAGCAGGGACACACATTCCAGACCACCTGCAAATACCAGAGCAGTAATTTTAGGGCATTGCTCTGGTACCAGGTGCGGAAAGGCCAAGCCCCACAGCTGCTCTCCTATCAAGCAGGGAGTGGCTCCAGGCCCAGCGGCCGTATCACCACGCACCTGAACACCACGGGGAAATCCAGTGTCCTGCAGGTGGAGCAAGTGGAGCTCTCTGACAGTGCCTTGTACCTCTGTGCTGTGCAAGACACCCTGGTGCACGGAGCTTCCTGGGCTGTGCAACAACCCAGGGCAGGCAGGGGAGGTGTCAGTGCCAGGCTGAGGTTGGGGAAGGGATGCTGGGCTCAGCCCAGTGCTCCCCAGAAGCTGCATCCCATGTGTGGACAATGGGCTGATGGTTTTTACTACGTCCATCATAGGGGTTTGTTGGGGAATATGAAAAAGGAAAGCCTTACAAATATGACTGTTTAGGTTTTGAGAATATGAAACCTATAAGTGAAAGAGAATTGAAAGCAAGTTTCGAGGTTTAGAGCCTTACTTACTGGACAACTGGAGAACAACAGTGTGGCCGGCTGAAGGTAATCCCTTCTGATTAAATATTGCCCTTTTCCTCACTCCGAGGGTCAGAGCAGACACTATGAGCTTGGCAGGAGGGGTCCAAAGAGTAGTTTTTAGGGTTTAAAATACAACAGAGTGTGGTAATGTCATGATTCTTATAGGCTGTATGTAAATGCTATACGATTTGTATCTTGTATTAAATTGGTTGGTGTAATTTAGAATATTCAGTATAGAAGAAGATTTAATGTATTGTAACGGGAACTTCGCTCTCTTCTCCTCTTCTCTTCTCTTCTCTTCTCTTCTCTTCTCTTCTCTTCTCTTCTCTTCTCTTCTCTTCTCTTCTCTTCTCTTCTCTTCTCTTCTCTTCCCTCTCTTACTTCACTCTCTTGCTCTTCTCTCTCTCGGCTCCGCTCTGAGCTGCGGCTGCAGCTCTCAGCAGGGCCCCTTTACCCATGCCCTGTGCAATAAGCCACGTTCTCCAAGACGAGCCTTGACTCCAGAGATCTCTCGTCACCATCCAACCCGGACCCCAGATTCCCACAGGGGTTCCCTTGGGAAAGTATTCTGGAATATTTTATTCATCTCTGCACCGTGCAGTCTCCAAATAAAGAGAAATTGCCCTGTGCTTGCCTGGGACCTTGTCCTTGCACACTCCAGCCCTGCTGCTTTTGGCACCACGTGTCCTCAGCAGAGCCCAGGGCTGCTTCTGTGCTCCTGCCTTGGCAGCTCTTGGAGCAGCCCCGTTTGCAGGGACACAGGTGAAGCACAGATTGGTGTGTGGCTCCACACGGGTGTGCCCCGGGCTGTGTCTCTCTGTGTGTGTCCCTCATCGGGAGGGAATTCCCTGACTATTCCAGGCACACTGAGCACTGCTCTGGCCCTGAGCAGCACAGAGCAGCAGCTGCCCAGGCTCAGAAGGAGCCTGAGTGCAGCCGAGCGCTGCCGGCAGCTGCCCGCTGCAGGTGTGTGCAGGGCGGATCTGTTTGCGGTGCGGTGTGGCTGCTGTGTGCGATGGGACACGGCTGTCTCTTGGCCCCGGCCAGGCCAAAGCTCCTCCTTGTGCCGCTGGTTGTGCTGGTGCCGGGAGAGGCGGGGGCTGAGGCCGGGCGGGGCGGAGGTGGCGGCGGCGGAGAGGAGGCGGCCCGGGCGCAGCAGAGAGCCGGGGCTGAGGGGGCCAGCGCTGCTCGGCCGGCGGAGCGGCGGGATGCGGCGGGCTCGGGGCGCGGCGCTGGCGGCGCTGGCCGCGGTGCTGCTCGGTGCGCGGGGGGCGGCGAAGGGGCCGCGGCTGGGACTGGGCTGAGCCCGCAGCTCCCTGGAGGCTGCCGTCCTGCCTGGCTTCTGCATGGACCTCTTGCCGAGAACTGTTCTCCGGTTCATCCTTCTCTCTCCTCCATCCCGTACTCCCCCAGAAATCTCAGGGTTCTATTCTATTCTATTCTATTCTATTCTATTCTATTCTATTCTATTCTATTCTATGTCTAACCCTGCACAAGCATTACTTCTTTATAATGCACGAAGTCACTTCTGCCGCTTTCTTACTTTTCTTTTTGTCTTTTTGTTCTTTCTCCCACATCCTCCCCTTCTCCAGTGTCTCCACCGTTCCTCCTGTCATTCTCGCACTCGGCTCTCCACAAACGATTGATGGACACTTCCATTCCTGCATATCTTGACTTCCTCTGGGAACTGTTTTACTCATCGTCTGTCTGTGTTCTTCACGGCTCCAGCGGGCTTTGTTCTGGGCTCTGGAAGGCAGGGCGGTGTAGAAAGTAGGAGTTGAGGTTTGTTCTTTTTTTCTCCCTGGCAGTGGCTGCGGTCAGAGCCCAGGTACAGCAGGAGCCATTTCTGGAGACCACCGAGGGCACCCGTATCAGCATCAGCTGCTCACACCCCAATATTCGGTTGGGCGAAGTCATCGATTTCTACCGTCAGCTCCCGGGCCGAGGTCCCGAACACGTGGCTCGCACGGCTACAGGGCCCAAGGACGTGCGAGTCCCTGAAGGGCGTCTGGTGGTGCCGGCGGACCGGCGATCGAGCGCGCTGTGGCTGTGGCGGCCCCGGCGCGGGGACGCGGCCGTGTATTACTGCGCGCTGGGCCCACGGGCAGAGGAGCCGGGGCTGCGGCCGGGCACGAACCGCCGCGGGCGGGGCCGGGCGGGGCCGGGGGCACAGCGCCGGCCGCGGCCAGCAGGGGGCGCTGCCGCTCCGCCCGCACGCACCGAGCCCCGCTCGGCCCGGGCTGCGCCTCCGCCATCGCCCGGGGCCCTCCGGCCGCGGCTGCTGCTGCTGCTCTCAGCCGCCTGGGCAAAGCAAACAGCTGCTCCTGGACAGCACCTGCGCTGGCAGCTGACACAGCAGCGCCACTGGCGGGCACACAGGGGCTGATCCATGGACAGCTGTCACCTCAGCGGGTCATGGCATGAGAGGGATTGGCAGCGAGGCTTCCTGAAGTGATGAAGGAATCTCCATCTCTGTCCCTGCAGAAATGTCTCTGCCACTTTCTGCAAGTGCCATAAGAAGTCCTGTTCTCGCATGGATGTGTGAGGAAGTTGTAAATTGAATCCCACCTGAGGCTGGAATTCACTTCTCTCCATTTTGTTCTAATACACAGGTTTCCCCAAAGACACATGGATCTCTACTCAGCATCTTTGTGAAGTAACACAAATGTGGGAGGGAAAACAATAAATAAGTTGCTGTAGAGGAGCATTTCACCTGAGGGCTCTGTCCCATCCACCTTCCACCTGAAACTGATTGGTCCCTTTCTAATGTAAATGAAATGGGCCAGGAGACCTTCTGCTCCCTTTTTCAAGCCTTTATTAATCAGCCTGGGTGGGGACCCGAGGGGTCGCGCTCACCGCTACTGCTCCCTGTGGACAACGAGGTGGAGGGGGTGCAAGCAGCTTTGCCGGAAGACAGAGCTGCGGTCTCCGACCTCACAGGAGTCCTATAGGAGACTTATCCGATTTAGCTCATTTAAAGTCTAAGGGGTGACTCTGAGAGAGTTTCATTTGGTTATGGCGAGTTGACCAAATGGCTGTACAGGTATCCTGCTGTCCTGCCCAGTCTTCTAACATGGTCCGGCAAAGCATTCATACGTCAGCTTGCAGGCTTTGGGGGTCTGCATGCGGTGGTCTTCACTTCCTGTGGTCTCTTAGATCCATAAAAGTTCACACAGTCTGCATACCGGGTGGAGCCACTGGTTGCCATATGGAAGTATAGGGGAGCAGTGGAGGCGGGGCCCGACAGGGACTGGACTTGGGATAGGGGTACAGTAGGGGTACAAGGTAAGTGATTAACATTATTTAACAGCTATAACAACCAACGTTAACTGTGCAACAACAAACATGTCTAACAGTAATTCTTGACTCCTTCTTAACACTTTCCCTTCACATCAGGAACGTCTCAGGCATCCTGAAAAGCAGATGCCAGGATTTAGCAATGCTTCAAATGTTGGAGGGAGACACTTGAAAGGCTGAGCTCCACATGAGGTTTCTCTCCAGACACTTGCCAGAGAGACCCCGTTTCCCTTTGGGCACAGGAGCCTTTCAGCACCCTCAGGAACTCACTGACTTGAGCAAGTTGAGCAGACGCCACAGTCAGGGCATGTGAAAGGTGAGAGTGTCTGGTTCTCTAAGGCTCACATCAGGTGCATTTTCTTTTCGAAGGGAAGAAACAGGAAAAGGGAGAGTGACCACCAAAGCACACAATGACACCAATGTCACCAGGAGGTGATAAGGGAGAGACGATTTCTCTGCCTGCTCCCGCCGCTGCTGCTCCCTTTGCTGCCCCCAGAGTCGTTTCCGGCAGCTCTGTTCTCTCGGCGCTGGGACGTGGTTTCTGTCCCTGCCTCACTCAGCAAACACGCAGCTTGGTCTCGCCATGCACCTCGCCTGTCTCCTCCTCACCGTCTTCCTGGGACAGCTCCTGGGTAAGTCCTGGCTCTTCCCCAAGGCATCCTTCTCCTTCTTCTTCTTCCTTCACTCAGAAAATCCTCAACAGCCTTGTCAGGACTGTGAGGGAAATATCAGTGAACAGAGGGAAAAGGCTGAGAAAAATCTGCTTCTGTTTGTGGCTTTGCAAGTGTTTGCTGAAGAACCTCTTCCATTTGTAAAGGAGAAAGGAAGGGAGAGAAGAGAAACCTCAGAGCCTTTCTGTGTTTTTTTCTCTCACCTTCAATGCATCTCCATCTGCCTCTCTCTTCTCCACCTCCTGCTGTCACCTCAGGAGATCTCAGCTGTCTCTGCAGTCCCACATTCTCCCTACCTTCATGTACATTCCCAGATTCACTCAAACCTGCCCCCAGTACCCTACTGTTTTTAATTTCAGTATATTACCAGGGTGTCCCATTCTGCCTCCAGGCTGACACAGCTCTGCCACGGCTCCCAGTCTTCTCTGGGCTGGCAACACAACCAGGGCTCCCTCTTTCCAAGCTCACTTTGTGTGGACTCAGGGATGGAGGGGCCCTCAGAGCTGACAGGGATGGGGAAGCACGATGAGCCTTTCTGCTGTACCTCCATGGGCTCCTCAGGCAGCTGGACGGGTGCTGGTTCCAGCACACAAAGTTCAGGCAGGACAGGCTGTTCCCTGCTCCTTTAAGCATTAGGAGCAGGAGCAGAGACACAGTCCAGCTCTCCTTTGGGTGATGCAGAGCAAAGAGCTCTGAACTCATGCCCCAGATCTCTCAGGACTCTGCTACAAAGCAGGGAGCTTTCTCCACCCGGGTTCTTCATTCACTTGGTTTTGCTTCCCATTGTCCTTCCCTGTGGAGCTGCTCACCTTCACTTTCTTCCAGGCACCACGGGGCAGATCGTGGTCACCCAGGAAGATGGACCAGTCATGGTGAAGCAGGGACACACTTTCCAGACCACCTGCAAATACCAGAGCAGTTATCCTCCTGCCTTGCTCTGGTACCAGGTGCGGAAAGGCCAAGCCCCACAGCTGCTCTCCTATCAAGCAGGGAGTGGCTCCAGGCCCACCGGCCGTATCACCACGCACCTGAACACCACGGGGAAATCCAGTGTCCTGCAGGTGGAGCAAGTGGAGCTCTCTGACAGTGCCTTGTACCTCTGTGCTGTGCAAGACACCCTGGTGCACGGAGCTTCCTGGGCTGTGCAACAACCCAGGGCAGGCAGGGGAGGTGTCAGTGCCAGGCTGAGGTTGGGGAAGGGACGCTGGGCTCAGCCCAGTGCTCACCAGAAGCTGCATCCCATGTGTGGACAATGGGCTGATGGTTTTGACTACGTCCAGCCTGGAACTTCCCTTGGGAAAATATTCTGGAATATTTTACTCATCTCTACACTGTGCAGTCTCCAAATAAAGAGAAATTGCCCTGTGCTTGCCTGGGACCTTGTCCTTGCACACTCCAGCCCTGCTGCTTTTGGCCCCACGTGTCCTCAGCAGAGCCCAGGGCTGCTTCTGTGCTCCTGCCTTGGCAGCTCTTGGAGCAGCCCCGTTTGCAGGGACACAGGTGAAGCACAGATTGGTGTGTGGCTCCACACGGGTGTGCCCCGGGCTGTGTCTGTCCGTGTGTGTCCCTCATCGGGAGGGAATTCCCTGACTATTCCAGGGACACTGAGCACTGCTCTGGCCCTGAGCAGCACAGAGCAGCAGCTGCCCAGGCTCAGAAGGAGCCTGAGTGCAGCCGAGCGCTGGCGGCAGCTGCCCGCTGCAGGTGTGTGCAGGGCGGATCTGTTTGCGGTGCGGTGTGGCTGCTGTGTGCGATGGGACACGGCTGTCTCTTGGCCCCGGCCAGGCCAAAGCTCCTCCTTGTGCCGCTGGTTGTGCTGGTGCCGGGAGAGGCGGGGGCTGAGGCCGGGCGGGGCGGAGGTGGCGGCGGCGGAGAGGAGGCGGCCCGGGCGCAGCAGAGAGCCGGGGCTGAGGGGGCCAGCGCTGCTCGGC
The DNA here is from genome assembly GCA_017589585.1 of Phylloscopus whistleri. Classification (NCBI taxonomy): domain Eukaryota; kingdom Metazoa; phylum Chordata; class Aves; order Passeriformes; family Phylloscopidae; genus Phylloscopus; species Phylloscopus whistleri. The sequence goes on from JADMLD010000008.1 coordinate 80,569, forward strand.
CGGCGGAGCGGCGGGATGCGGCGGGCTCGGGGCGCGGCGCTGGCGGCGCTGGCCGCGGTGCTGCTCGGTGCGCGGGGGGCGGCGAAGGGGCCGCGGCTGGGACTGGGCTGAGCCCGCAGCTCCCTGGAGGCTGCCGTCCTGCCTGGCTTCTGCACGGACCCCTTGCCGAGAACTGTTCTCCCGTTCATCCTTCCCTCTCCTCCATCCCGTACTCCCGCAGAAATCTCCGAGTTCTATTCTATTCTATTCTATTCTATTCTATTCTATTCTATTCTCTGTCTAACGCTGCACAAGCATTCCTTCTTTGTAACTCACGAAGTCAGTCCTGCCCCTTTCTTAATTTTCTTTTTCCTTTTGCCCCTTCTCCCCCGTCCTCTCGTTCTCCAGTGACTCCATCGATCCTCCTGTCCTCCCGGCAGGATTTGGTAGAAAGCAGGAGTTGATTTTTGTTCTTATTGTCTCTCTGGCAGTGGCTGTGGTCAGAGCCCAGGTGCAGCAGGAGCCATTTCTGGAGACCACCGAGGGCACCCGTATCAGCATCAGCTGCTCACACCCCAACATCCGGATGGGCGATTTCATCGATTTCTACCGCCAGCTCCCGGGCCAAAGACCCGAACACCTCGTGAGCGCTCCCACAGGATTCAAGGATCTGCCGGACAGTGCGGGTCGTCTGGTGCTGTCGGAGGACCGGCGATCGAGCGCGCTGTGGCTGTGGCGGCCCCGGCGCGGGGACGCGGCCGTGTATTACTGCGCGCTGGGCCCACGGGCAGAGGAGCCGGGGCTGCGGCCGGGCACGAACCGCCGCGGGCGGGGCCGGGCGGGGCCGGGGGCACAGCGCCGGCCGCGGCCAGCAGGGGGCGCTGCCGCTCCGCCCGCACGCACCGAGCCCCGCTCGGCCCGGGCTGCGCCTCCGCCATCGCCCGGGGCCCTCCGGCCGCGGCTGCTGCTGCTGCTCTCAGCCGCCTGGGCAAAGCAAACAGCTGCTCCTGGACAGCACCTGCGCTGGCAGCTGACACAGCAGCGCCACTGGCGGCCACACAGGGGCTGATCCATGGACAGCTGTCACCTCAGCGGGTCATGGCATGAGAGGGATTGGCAGCGAGGATTTCTGAGGTGATGAAGGAATCTCCATCTCTGTCCCTGCAGAAATGTCTCCGTTCCATTCTGCAAAGTGCAGAGGAAGCAGCATTCTCTGATGGATGTGTAAGGCAGGGGTACTATGAATCCCACCTGAGGCTGGAATTCACTTCTCTACACTTTCTTGTCCTCGTCCTTAGGTGTCCACATACACCCATGGATGTGCATTCAGCATCTTCCTGAAATAGCAGAACATCCAGGAAGGAAAACAATAAATCTGTTGGAGTAGAGAAGCTTTTCACCTGAGGGCTCTGTCCCATCCACCTTCCACCTGAAACTGATTGGTCCCTTTCCCTTCACCTTAGGAACCTCTCAGGCATCCAGGAGAACAAAGGCCAGGATTTGGCAATGCTGCAGGAGCTGGAGGAAGACACTTGAAAGGCTCAGCTCCACATGAAGTTTCTCTCCAGACACTTGCCAAAGAGACCCCATTGCCCTTTGGGCACAGGAGCCTTTCAGCATCTTCAGGAACTCACTGACTTGAGCAAGTTGAGCAGACGCCACAGTCAGGGCATGTGAAAGGTGAGAGTGTCTGGTTCTCTGAGGCTCTCATCAGGTGCATTTTCTTTTGTAAGGGAAGAAGCAGGAAAATGGAGAGTGACCACCAAAGCACACAATGACACCAATGTCACCAGGAGGTGATAAGGGAGAGAAGGAGGGAGCTCAGAGCTCTCCAGCCTTTAGGAAACAGCGGCTGTGGCTGGGAATTGGCTCCGGCTGAGCTTTGCCAGTGACAAAGAGATGTTGAGAGAGGAGATGGAAGCCCCGGGAAAGGAGTGACTGCTGGTGATGTGTCTCTGGGGTCAGCAAGGATGGTTGCAGGTTTCTCTTCCCTGCACAAATGCTGGGAAGAATCCTCATCTTTCTATACATATTTTACCACCTTTTTTCTGGTCTGAACACTAAGAAGGAAAAATTGTTGAAGGAGCCCATAGAAGGATAAGCTTTCACTTGGAAAGTCTGTGACAACCCCAGGACCCTCCATTTCTCTAGAAACCTCCTTCTGATCCATGGAAAGGTGCAACACTTGCATGAGAATGTTCCTATTACTGCCATTATCATTACCTGTGTCATTACTCATGTCACTCGAGAGCTTTTTTTGTGACAAATCCCTTTTAGAGGAAACCAAAATGACCAGGATGCGATCACTCTGGGGTTGACTTGGAAAACGGGGTGGGAGTGAGGGACCTGGGAGAGAGGTGTTCATCCCAAGGAGATGAAGAAGGGCAGGGGAGAAGCAGCAGAGACAGAGGAGTCTCCTGTTCCCAGAGAAAATTGCAATGACTCCACAGAGCTGAGGACACCTCGGAAGATGACAAACCTCAGTGGGGAAGAAGCCCCTGAGCTCCCCGATGCCCAGCCCTGGCTGTGCAGCAGAGCTGGCGATTGCAGCTGGGGAGGTGAGGACTCCACTGCGAGCTGAGCGGGAACAGCCCCTGGCCATGGCTGAGGCACAGAGGCACGGAATGCTCCCAATGCCAAGGGCTGAGGAGCCACGGGGGCTGCTGCTGGACGAGGCAGAAAGCCACAAGGAGCATTTCAGGCACTGCAAGGACAGCTCATTGCTCTGCCTGCTCCCGCTGCTGCTGCTCCCTTTGCTGCCCCCAGAGTCGTTCCTGGCAGCTCTGTTCTCTCGGCGCTGGGACGTGGTTTCTGTCCCTGCCTCACTCAGCAAACACGCAGCTTGGTCTCGCCATGCACCTCGCCTGTCTCATCCTCACCATCTTCCTGGACAAGATTCCTCCCTTGAGTGGGGACACCCCACAAGGTTTCACTGAGAATAAGAAACTTGTTCAGGGCCATTGGCACGGGTGGGTAATACCAATCTCTACTCAACATTTACTCTTCTGGCTTTAGGATCGCTTCTGAATATTGTGCTATATTAGTAACAATAACTATCTACACTGTGGACTAAGGAATTCTAACTAACTAAGAATACTAATTCTAACTCTTAGCCTAGCCACTACCATTGTCATCTACTTAAATAAATGATTCCCTCATTTCTGAGGAGGTGTGCAGAAAACAAGGATATCTTTGCTAAAAAACGCAGGGCTGATCTGCCATTCTGCTTCAGCCAGGGCCACAACCTGACTGAAGCAGTGCCAGAGTGCCCTGGGTCCTTGTCTCCTCCTCCTCCTCCCTGCAGGCTGCTGGGCTGTGCTCTGCAGCCAGCTGCGGGGATTTCTGCTCGCACAGCCTCGGCCCACATTGCTCCCCAGCAGCCCTGAGCAGAGGAGCCTGCTTCAAGCTGGTGTTGGAAGGCCCTGGAGCCACTGGGGCTTTGTCCCCACCTGAAGAACTTGTTCTGTCCCTGTCCCTGTCCCCCAGAGCGGGCTGGTTGTGCGTCGCACGGAGCGGTCACAGAGGTTACAGCCCCACCGTGGGCACTTTCTCTGCTTTTCCCCACTGGGCTGGGTCTGCTCTTGAGCATCCCTGAGCACTGGAGCCTGCTCCAAGCCTGGAGAACTGCACTATCACAGGGGATTTGGTCACACGGTGGAGGATCTGCAGTCTGCCTCCTCCTCTTCTTGGCCAGGGGGCTGCACGTAGCCCGTGTGCTGCACGAAGCGGCTGTGGAGGTCGTGGCCATCCAGCACGGGTCCGCTCATCTCTCTGTGCCTCAGCAGGTCTTGCTCCGCAGCAGCCCCAAGGGCACCAGCCCGCTGCAAGCTCCCCTTGGAAGGCCCTGGAGTTTCCCCATCCCTGGGAGCCCGGCCACAGCTCACAAGGTCCCTTCTCCTCGTGAAGCGGCCGCGCTCCGGGCTGGGCCCAGAGCGGCTGCCGCCATCTCTGCCCCACCGCCTGCAGGATCTGCTGCAGGCCTGCTCCCTGCCAGGGTCCGCCACAGCCAGCGCCACAGGAAGGAAGGAAGGAAGGAAGCTGCTGTTTACCTTGGCATAGCAAAAATAGTGCCCGCCATGGCAGCTGACCCCTCTGTGCACCAGGACAGCATACAAAGAGTAGCAGCGGGGTTCTCCATCTGCCTGGGACATGTAGGGGCGAAGAGCCAGGTACTCGGGGTGCTCCACAACCTACAGAGACACCAGGAGGGCTTAGAAGTGACCCTGACCTATGACACAGAATAGCCTGCCACATCCAAGGGACACAGGTGTGTGAATACATCTTTGGGGCTCATGAACAGCTGGTTTTCCATAACCCAACGTGTAAATGTTTTGGGTTCTCTGTTGGACAAGAGCTCTTGCCTGTCTTCCCAAGGGAATTCCTCTCTCCCCAGAAGGGAACACGACTAACCCAACACGAGTGGCTTGTGACAAGCTCTAGGAGATCTGCTCCAGGAAGAGAAAGCTGCACACCAGCTATGTACACACCTTGTTGATCTTCTCTCTGGTGAAGCAGTCAAACCTTTTCAGGCACACCATGAGCATCTTCGGTGCACAGTGCACTGTGAACCTCTTGGAGGCTGCAACATGCTTCTGACACCTTGAAACCAAGCACAGAGCCCAGAAATCTCCAGGTTCTATTCTATTCTATTCTATTCTATTCTATTCTATTCTATTCTATTCTATTCTATTCTATTCTATTTTTAAGGGAAATGTGTTGACTCTGGAAAGCTGCAGGGGCCTTGGCATGTCTTGAAGCACAACTGGAAAGCCTCTTCCTTCGATATCCAAAGGGACATCCAGGAAGGCCTCGTAGGAGTCAGAAGTGGCGTTGCAGCTGAAGCAGGTGACTGGAAGGAAAAACTCAAATGCTGAGCAATGGGAAGCTGACTGGCATTGCTCATTTACACATTGGACCTGTCCCACCAGTGCCAGGACCAACTGTCCAGGCACAGGCAGACAGAAGGGCACAGGCAATGTCAAGGAGAGTAGCAGTTATGGAAATGGACTTCTGGATCTCAGAAAGCCCCCAAATATCTGATGGACAATGGCAGTGGATTGAGAAGGGAGCTCCAAGCTGGAAACAAGTGCTAAGACAAGAGCATTATCTCCTCCAAGAGTTTGGCTTGGCCTGAAAGCCCAGGGTTTAGGTTTCCTTTGATGGGAGCACGTCGAGCAGTCCAAAGGGCTCAGAACTTTTTGTGGGAGTGATTTGCTTGTGCTTACTTGCTGCTTGCACTCAGACAAGCTGTCTGCATGGCATCAACAGTACAGCACAAGAAGTCATGGGCATCTACCTCCCTGCCACACTGAAAATGTTCTCCGACGCCGAAGAAAGAAGTTTGTATTCTCTCATGCAAGAAGGGGAGAAAACATGTCAAAGCAGCTGGCATGACTTACGTTTGAAAACCTTGAGGACAGCAGAAGGCCCGATGGGACTGACAGAGGAATGCAAGACCTTGTTGACGTGTGTTTCCATGGTGCACATCATGCAGAAACCCCTCAGGTGGCCTGCAGAGGGACACAGGGAAGGTCCTTAGCTTAGCAAAAGATCCACAGCAGTGGGATACTGCAGCTCTGGTTTGTGCCTAAAATGTTTTAGTTTTCTGAAACTCTTTTCCCAGAGTTTTCTGTCAACAAAACCCACATTTTTCTAACTGCAACCTTTGTTTACATTCCTTTCCCTAGGAAGGACTTCTTCTTCATGTCCCTCTGGTTTAACGAGTGGAATTGAAAAGTTTGTCTTTGTTTCATCAACTAGGCTGTTCTCTACCCAGTAGTAGAAAAGGGAAGAAATTCCCCCAAATCAACACAGTCATTAGCAGCCTTCTCAAGTCTCAGTCTGTGTCCTTATAGTCTTTAACAGTGCCAGGATACTCCTCCTCTTCCACCCCCACTCCAGGGCAATACCCCCCTCCTCCCAATGTCCCAACGATCCCAGGGCATTTCCGTGGACAGGAAATGTTCTTAAGAGGGATGCTAAACTGACAGCTTTCTCTGCAAGATGCCAAGAGGGTTTGACTTGCAGGAAGAAAGACTTGCATCTAGAAGGACGTGTATTCCTGAAGGGTAAGACACCTTAGGCTAGGACAAGGGGCTTCTAGGCTTGAGTGTTCAAAGGACACAAACTCATGGGGCTGTCAAAACCTCACCCCGTAAAATCCCATTGCTGGATGCTCTGGATCTCCCCTTGTTCCACCCCCATGGAAAAGCTGGGGCACAGCAGCTCCGAGCTGCTTTTTACCCTTCCTGAACCCTTCGGTAACAAGAAACCCCGGAAGCTCAGGAAGAAAAAGCCTCCCTCGTATCCTTTGCCTGCACCTCGACAGCTGTGGCAGCCACCCACGCCCTGGCATCAGGTTCAGCCAAGGCTCACCTGTGCCTCGCTGTTCCCCACTCAGATTGTTAGCAGTGGCCGACAATACTCTCCAACCACACTGCTTAACCCAGCAGTCCATCAATTCTCTCCTCCTCCAGAAAGGAAGGCAAACAATCATTATTTCCATGAACAGTGCCTGAGAAACTTGATCTTCAAAGGAAAACATCAGAAAGCTTGAGAAAAACACAACAGGCTGACAATCAGTGGCGTTCCCTGCCCCTCGCAGGTGGAGGCTGGAGCAGCCTGTGAAGGGACTGGCTGGACACTGCAGTGGTCAGTGTGACACGGGGCTGTGGCAGCTTGTCAGTGCAGGTCAGAGGCTCTGGCAGCTCAGAGGCTGGAGCCCAGCTGGAGTCAGGAGGGGCTGTGCTCAGCTGCAGCCCTGCTTCGTGCCTGAGATGTTTTGCTTTTCTGAAACTCTTTCCCAGAGAGGTTTCCCTCAACAAGAGACACATTTTCCTAACTGGGACCTTTGTTTACATTCTTTCCCCTAGGAGGGACTTCTTGATGTCCCTTTCCTCTGACCAACGCCATTGAAGAAGTTTGTCTTTCTTTCACTGATTGAGTTGTTCCCTGGAGAACAGCGCATAAAAGGGAGAAATGACCAGAAATAAACAAAGTCATTGTCAGCCTTCTGAGTCGGAGTCTGTGTCGTTGGGATCTTTAACAGCAGTGTCACTCAGCAGTGCCTCTGGAGTTGAGAATCTCTCCCTTGTGATTCCCTTGTGGCTCACGTGCCACTTCCCAAACAGCACAGACAAACACCCCCCTGCCTGCAGTGTGCTTTGAGAAAGCCCAGCTCAGACCTGCCTCGTTTTCTAGAGAGGGAATGTGTCTTTCTCCACATGTGGCAGAAGCCAGGAGCAGGTTGCCAAGCGTGGGCAGTTGGATGTTTTCAGTGGCCACTGGGGCCTTGGGCCTGTCAATCCATGGGGCAGAGGGAGGGGGATGCTGAGATCAGGTGCCAGGACCCCACTGCAAGCTGCAATGCTGAGCATTCTGCAATTCCTGAACCAGAAAGCCCCAGCTGCCTCTCCCATCAAGTGCGTTTGCCTTTTGGGGGTGCTGTATTTCTTGTTGTCTTTCACAAAGCTGGGGAAAACATTTGATTTCAGTTCTTCCCTGACCTAATCCCCCAGCTGCTCCTTTGGAGGCTGTCGCTGAGGCCACTTGGGCTCTTCTCCCGCCTTGTCCCAGCTCGCCCTCTTGCCCACGACAAGGAGGCACAGCCCAGCTGGCCGGTGAACCAGGCTGCACCTGTGGGGCCTTTCAGCAGCAGCTGCGTGACAACGGTGAGGAGAGAAGAGAGGAGGGCACTGCGGAGATTTCAGAACTGAGGCTTGATTGAATCCACAGGAGAGACAACTCTCCCTCAGAGCTTCTGCCTCGGCAAGGCAGAGACTGCTCTGGGACAGGGACGTTTGTGTGGGGGAGCAGCAAGGGGAAGGGTCGGCGATAGGACCAATAGGGAAAGGCCAGGGCGTGGCTCCAGGGGTGAGGGACAATCCAAGGGACCAATCATCTGGGCACAGAAGGGGATTGCCAGGATCTGGACCAATCACTCGACGCTCTCCCTGGATCTTTCTAGACGCAGGGAGAGGCTGAACATGGATTGGCGGGGTCCTGGGGGTAGGGTGAGCGAATGATTGACAGATAACCGAAAGGAGGGAAACCGCTGAGGGACGAACCAACGGGCAGGAAAACGGGGGTACAAGGAACAAACCATTTGCAAACATAGAGCAAGGAAAATGGATAAAAATACACCACTGCAGGAGGCCTCTTGCAGCCCCTGGGACTGCAGCAGTCTTTGCAGGGTTACCCAGGGCTTCTGCAGGCTGAGAGCTCACAGCTGAAGTGCTGCTTGGGCAGCTGGCTCTCTGGGTGGAGAGAGCTCATTTCTGGCTCTTCCCCATGTGAGAAACACGATTCAGTTCTGTGTGAAATTTATAAGTTTAATAAAAATAAAATAGACAATTAGGAGAATAAAAACAAAGCTTTTTCGGCCGAGGTGCTTATGTCACCAGCCGCGAGATCAGCACACCTTCCTCCTCCAGATCTTTTGTTTTAAGGGTACTGGTGGTACATAGTAAAATAGGTTCATATATATAATTATAAATAATGGTACAGATTAAGGTTTCAATCCCAATCCAATGAATTAAGTTTCAAGCCCCCTGAATATACAATTTATCTGTAGGATTCCACAGAGTCTGGGAGGGTGTCATAAATTCGTCAGGTTCTTAAAGAATCGATTGTCTTTCTAATATCAGGAATGCTAAGCATCCATTCTGTCTTCTATCTTCTTTTAAAAGGTAGAAAAAAATTACAGCCCCCTTCCCAATCTCTACTTAGTTACTATCTAAGAATATCTATTTATCACAGTTTTCAAATTTTATTAATAAAAGAACATACAATACAACCCTCCCATATTTATACCTAAAACAATCATCTTACTATATGCGAAAAGCCAACTCTAAAACGTGCATTTATAACACCACAACCTGGGTCAGGCCCAGGCAGTTCTCTCTAGACTGCCCACACTGCTGAATGCAGCTGCCACAACACCTTTTCTTTTGCTTTTGCTTTGGACTCCATGCTTGACAACCTCCTGGGATGCCATGGCAAAGGGAAGCTTCTTTTCAGCTGCAGGGTGGCACCTTCACCACGTGCTGCCCTTCTGCAGCAGCTGGCACATCAGCCATGGATCTCAGAGGGGATGGAGCAGGGTGCACAGGACAGCATTTCCCAGAGCCAGGGGCTGAGGAACAGGTTGGACACAAGTTTGAGGAGACAAACTGAGGCTCATCTCATATAAAATCCTCTGCGGATTTTAATTTTAATTTTAATTTTAATTTTAATTTTAATTTCCCCATTGCCTATGGGGAAACAGCAAATCTCCCTCTGGAGAGCCTAAGTCGGGAATATGCCAGCACCCATCATGCCAAGATCCCCCTGTCTTGTTTCCAGACAAACCTCCTGTTCAACCTGCCAGAGCTGCCCAGCTGACCACAAAAGTGAGAGCCTTTCAGACACAGCCTCTTCCCCTTGGAGACCTCTCTGAGTTCCCCAGGTCCTGATCTCTGGCTTGTCCACCCCACTCCCTGAGCCCAGGAAGGAGTTACCAGCAGTGCCTTTGGGAACTGGGAGCCCTGAGACTGAAGCCTTCCAGCAAGAGTCCCAGCCCCCAGATGTGGAAAATGTGGCAATGTGGCAATGTGGCAATGTGGAAATGCTCCCAGACATGGAAAATGCATAAACAGGCTCAGAAGGGCTTCCTTGTAGCATGGAAATTTCTGTCAGCTTCTCCCACTCCCTGCCATGGTCAGCAATTCCTCTTGCAACACTCAGGAGTTTCCCAGGTTTGTTCCATTAGCTAAGGCTTCTGTGTCTTGATGCTGCTGCTTTCCCATTCTGGTCAGACACAACAATTCCTCTCCAGGCCTGGCAATCAAGGACACCTCACTGCCTCAGGCCCTGAGAGATGGAAACAAAAGTGAGTTGGAGGGGAGCAAACTTGGTGTAAATGACTTCATTACCTGAAGCTGTAACTGGAAGATTAACCCCCAATATGCAAATGGACCAGACCTATAAAAGTGTGAAAACCTGTGACCATGGTCCATTTTTGGGTGTAGCCCTATGCGGATCGGAGCTTGATCTGCCCAAAATGTACCTGAAGGCCCTTCAATAATTATAACCACTTCTTATTCCCTTCATTTTGTCTGGCCTCAGTTTTTGGGTAGTCCTGAAAAAGCACCACTGTGGCAGCTCAGCACTTCCCTGCCTTCTGCTTGCCAAGGCAGCGAGGAAAGCAGAGCAGAGAGGAGTGTGAGTGCCCTAGCAAGCCTCAGGCTCCAGGAATGCCACCCTGGAGGCTGCTGGGCAGCGGGGGCACCAGCCCAGCCTCCCGAGCAGCCCCTGTTGGGCTCTGCAGTGCCGAGGCACTGGGCACGCTGCAAGGAAACGGGAGGGGAGCAGCATGTGGTGCTGCAGGCTGGGCAGCTCTTTGTGTGCTGGGGACACCCTCACTCCTTGCTCACTGCACTGTGCAGTCTCCAAATAAAGAGAAATTGCCCTGTGCTTGCCTGGGACCTTGTCCTTGCACACTCCAGCCCTGCTGCTTTTGGCCCCACGTGTCCTCAGCAGAGCCCAGGGCTGCTTCTGTGCTCCTGCCTTGGCAGCTCTTGGAGCAGCCCCGTTTGCAGGGACACAGGTGAAGCACAGATTGGTGTGTGGCTCCACACGGGTGTGCCCCGGGCTGTGTCTGTCCGTGTGTGTCCCTCATCGGGAGGGAATTCCCTGACTATTCCAGGGACACTGAGCACTGCTCTGGCCCTGAGCAGCACAGAGCAGCAGCTTCCCAGCTCAGAAGGAGCCTGAGTGCAGCCGAGCGCTGCCGGCAGCTGCCCGCTGCAGGTGTGTGCAGGGCGGATCTGTTTGCGGTGCGGTGTGGCTGCTGTGTGCGATGGGACACGGCTGTCTCTTGGCCCCGGCCAGGCCAAAGCTCCTCCTTGTGCCGCTGGTTGTGCTGGTGCCGGGAGAGGCGGGGGCTGAGGCCGGGCGGGGCGGAGGTGGCGGCGGCGGAGAGGAGGCGGCCCGGGCGCAGCAGAGAGCCGGGGCTGAGGGGGCCAGCGCGCTGCTCGGCCGGCGGAGCGGCGGGATGCGGCGGGCTCGGGGCGCGGCGCTGGCGGCGCTGGCCGCGGTGCTGCTCGGTGCGTGCGTTGCGCTGGCGGCGGCGGGGCCGTCCGGCTCAGCGGGCTCTGGAGACCTTCCCCAGCCCAGGATTCATCTCTTACGCCTGTTCCTTTTCGGATCTTGTTTTCCTCTGTCCCGTTGTCTTTCGTCATTCTTTCTTCTCTCCGTGATTCCACATCTTCCCATTTGCCTTTTTATACCCCGTCTTTATCCATCCATGAATCCATCCCTTCACAGCCCGTCTGGTTCTTTGTCATTTCCTTCTGTTTTGCCGTCAAAACATCCTGCAGAGGTTCGTGTCTCAACTAAAGACTCTCACAGAAATTTTCTCTCCATACTCTATTCCTAAACATATCCCAGTTCGCTCTGATCTGTCTTCTCTCCTCCTGCCCCTCCACGCATTTTCTGAAACAAAAGTGATTGTTCTTTTATCCATGGCAGTGGTTGTGGTCAGAGCCCAGGTACAGCAGGAGCCATTTATGGAGACCACCGAGGGCATCGGCATCAACATCAGCTGCTCTCACCTCAAATCCGGGCAGCGATTAATCCACTGGTACCGTCAGCTCCCGGGCCGAGGTCCCGAACTCCTCGTGAGCGCTCACAAAGGATTCAAGGATCTGCCGGACATTGCAGGTCGTCTGGTGGTGTCGGCGGACCGGCGATCGAGCGCGCTGTGGCTGTGGCGGCCCCGGCGCGGGGACGCGGCCGTGTATTACTGCGCGCTGGGCCCACGGGCAGAGGAGCCGGGGCTGCGGCCGGGCACGAACCGCCGCGGGCGGGGCCGGGCGGGGCCGGGGGCACAGCGCCGGCCGCGGCCAGCAGGGGGCGCTGCCGCTCCGCCCGCACGCACCGAGCCCCGCTCGGCCCGGGCTGCGCCTCCGCCATCGCCGGGGCCCTCCGGCCCGCGGCTGCTGCTGCTGCTCTCAGCGCCTGGGCAAAGCAAACAGCTGCTCCTGGACAGCACCTGCGCTGGCAGCTGACACAGCAGCGCCACTGGCGGGGCACACAGGGGCTGATCCATGGACAGCTGTCACCTCAGCGGGTCATGGCATGAGAGGGATTGGCAGCGAGGCTTTCTGAAGTGATGAAGGAATCTCCATTCTGTCCCTGCAGAAATGTCTCCGTTCCATTCTGCAAGTGCAGAGGAAGCAGCTGTCTCACATGGATGTGTAAGGCAGGGTACTTTGAATCCCACCTGAGGCTGGATTTCACTTCTCTCTACTTTGTTCTAATACTCAGGTTTCCCCAAAGACCCATGGATCTCTACTCAGCACCTTTGTGAAATAACAGAAAACGTGGGAGAGAAAACAATAAATCTGTTGGAGTAGAGAGCTTTTCACATGAGGGCTCTGTCCCATCCACCTTCCACCTGAAACTGATTGGTCCTTTTCTCGTCACAGTTAGGGACCTCTCAGGCATCCAGGAGAACAAGGCCAGGATTTGGCAATGCTGCAGGAGCTGGAGGGAGACACTTGAAAGGCTGAGCTCCACATGAAGTTTCTCTCCAGACACTTGCCAAAGAGACCCCCATTGCCCTTTAGGCACAAGGAGCCTTTCAGCACCCTCAGGAACTCACTGACTTGAGCAAGTTGAGCAGAGGCCACAGTCAGGGCATGTGAAAGGTGAGAGTGTCTGGTTCTCTAAGGCTCACATCAGGTGCATTTTT